>CAUYQG010149835.1:0-13696 GCA_963574415.1 Tarsius wallacei | reverse complement strand
TCAGAAATAACTATGATTTTTAGGTTTGAATGTTTTATTCAGTCCCATACTCCTCAAAAGCCTTGTTCATTTTAAAAATTATTTTTTTCTTTATTGATGTCTGAAGGAATGAGTTTAAAATATCTGTCACCACCTAACTCCCGTCAGAATGGCCATCATCAGTAAATAAAAAAATAACAGATACTGGAGAGGATGTGGCAAAAAGGGAACACTTCTACACTGTTGGTGGGAGTGTAAACTAGTACAGCCTCTGTGGAAATCAGTGTGGCAATTCCTAAAAGTTCTAAAACTTGACCTTCTATATGACCCTGCAATCCGCCTACTGGGAATATATCTGGAAGAACTCAAATCACTCTATGAAAAAAATACCTGCACATGTATGTTTATCGCAGCATTGTTCAGAATAGCAAGATCATGGAACCAACCGTGCTGTCCATCAAAAGAGGACTGGATTAGAAAAATGTGTACATATACACAATGGAATATTACGCAGCCATAAAAAAAAAATCATGAATTTCTCAGTAACCTGGATGGAATTGGAATTTATAATACTGAGTGATCTTTCACAGAAACAAAGATCTGAGTACCACATGTTCTCACTCATAAGTGGACCTTGAACAACTACCATAATACTATAAGAAAAGAATTGACAATGGCAGGAAACTACTGGGGGAGGGGGCAGGGAGGGGCAGGGAGGTGGGATTAATGGCAGTCAATATCTCTCTGGGGAAGAGGGGGCATACCTTATCAACAAGGGTACCTGCACAATGAATATTTGTATACCTAACCCTTAACTGTACTCCACAATTTTACAATAAAAAATTTGCATAATTAAAAAATAAATAAATAAAATAAATATATCTGTCTAAAATTGTGAGATTCTTTCTTCTACTTAGTCTAGTCTATTGTTTAAGCTTCCATCTGTATTTTGTAATTCCTACAATGATTTTTTTTATTTCCAGAAGTTGTTTGTTTGTTTTGTTTTTTTTAATATCTATCTCTTTGGTAAATGTCTTGTTCATATTCTGAATTGATGTTTTAATATCTTTGCATTGATCTTCAGATTTCTCTTGGGTATCAACGAGCTTCTTTAAAATAAATATTTAAATCTTTATCTCATATTTCAATGATTTCATTTTGGTTAGAATCTATTGCTGGAGAGTTAGTGTGATATTTTGGGAGTATCATAACACCCTGTTTTTCTCACACTTCCAGAGTTGTTGTGCTGGGTCCTTCTCATTTAAAGAAATTGCCATGCGTCTTTGTTCTAGATGTACCTTCATTTGGATGGGACTTTTTTTTCCTCAAGGATATCTCTTATCTCTAGGTATGTTGGGAAGAATTGTTTGGCTTTGCTTCTGGGTGTTTTTAGTGACAAAGACTCTGCATGAATTCCTTGATAATTGCCTTAGCATGATGGCTTTCTCAAATGCCAGTTGTAGCAGTATACTGGGCATGTGAGAAGGCTTATGGCCTCCTGTGGAGCTGGGGTGGCAGAGGTCTTGAGAAGCTTATCTCCTTGCCAAGAGCTATGCAGTTGTCCTAGCAGATTGTATTGGGTTGTGCAGTTTGACCTCCAGAACAGTAGGTGGTGGTTGCATTTCAGTGCTCACTACATTGGTAGCAGTCAACTTACACTGAATATTTGTTTACTAGGAAAAGCTCTCCAGTGCTTCAGGCACTGGGCTCGTCTACACAACTCACAGTATTCCAGGCTCTTGCACAGTCCCAGAAGGGAGAGAGTAATGCTGGGGAAAACTGGATTGGAAAAGCCTGCCCTGGGCTCTCCCAGTGGTGGGCATAAGTCTTGATGGGTACAGTGGTGAGTTGTCAAGCCCCTGGTGAAATGCACTGAGGTCTCTACTTGAGGGAGTCAGGCAGTTAGAGAATGTTCTGATGTCACAACCTCAGCAGGCAGGAATGTGATCTGTTTCCTTGTATCACTCCTGTCTCTGAACTGGGGATGTTCACTTGGGTCAGACATTGCTACTTATTTCCAGGCTGCAATGTAGCCATATGAGATGACTGCTTTGCAGCTCAATACTAATTATCTGTGCCATCTGGAAAGAGATATGGTGTGAAGTCTCCCGTCACAGCCCAAACACCCAGCTCTCCAGGCCTCCTGCACTTTATGGCAAAAAATTCTGCAGCCCCATGGGGAGCGGGGGCTGCCTTTCGCACAAACCCAGGCTCAGAGTCCACGCTGCCAGTGGAGATACAGTCACCTCTCACAGTCCATCCCAGACAGGTTATCCTCCTGCTTGCCTGTGCTAGCTTCCTGTGAGAACAGTAATGGCTATCTCTGCAGTGGTGGGTGAAGGGGGAGGATAAGTCCTTTCTCAATGCCTAGGCTTGAGCAATCAGACTGCTCTGCTGGTGGGATGGGATTTCACTCCTCACTTGCAGAGCTCAGCACAAAGTTTGTTTCTCTGCTGGAAATGGAGCCTCCAATCATAGCCACAAGCAGGGAGCTCTCAGTCCCTGGAAGGCACACACTGGTTTCCTCTGTAACAGGAGCTGCTCCCTTGATGCACTGCACTTTCCCTGCCTTTAGGAATTAGCACCCCCTGAGGGTTAGATCACTAGAAAAACTGTAGCTAGCTTGGATCAAGCCCATGCTGTACTCCTGCCACCCTCTGAGCAGGTGCTGGAGAATGTCTGCAAGAGATCCTGGTATGTGGAGACAAGAGCTTAGGTTCCCTGGGCAGAATACAGGTCACCGATGGCTGCACTTCTTAATAGCACCTAGTCACAGATGCTCAAGTCTGAGGGAAGAGTGAGAGACCTGGCATGAGTTTGCTGTCCTGTTGTAACGCCCTCAAGAAATACTAAGTCACTGTCCTCATTTGTGTCTGGGTTCTTAAGGGCTGAGGAGCTCTCCCACAGTTCAGATACCAGCAGACTGCTGCAGAGGTGAAAGAAGTCCAAGTACTCCCCTTACCTTTTCCATGCAACACCAAATCTCTCAGAACTCCCAACCAATCTCTGTCAGCCAAGTTGACCTCTTGCTTCCTTCTTTTTCTGTGCCTCAGTTTTTCCCATGAGTTCTCCATTGAGTTCTATTACTCTTCTTGATATTCTATTTGAGTTATGATTATTTATTTGTAATTTTGGTTCTCCTTTCTGAGGAGAACTGGTGTTTGACATTTCTAGTCAGTCATCTTGAATCTAAGAATTTCTGCTTTTAAACATTGATTCTTTTCTGTTCTCCAGATATATCTTCTTTGTTTTCTTAATTATAAGCTGCTTGTCCATTTACACTTCATCACACCATTATGCTAAAGTAATTTATTAGACTTGTTTTATATTTAACTGATTTGATTTCTGTAGTGTCTATTCTGCTATTTACAGCCTAGAATATAAATTTTTCCTCAGTTTCCAAATTATAGTTTTGATAAAATCTTTAAAAATGTCATCAGTGAATGATTGTTTTACATCTTTCTTACCAATATGAATACTTTTATTTCTCTTCATTGCCATATTGCACTGACTATAACCTACCACATAATGTGAATGAGTGTGGTGAGAGGATATTTTCCCCTTGATCCTAAACTTAGAAGGGAAGCATTAAGACTTTCACCATTAAGTATGATTTTAGCTTTTGGTTTTTCAAAGATGTCAATTATTATATTGAGGACATTTTCTTCTGTTCCTAGTTTTTTGAGAGTTGCTATTATGAATGGCCATTGAATATCATCAAATGCTTTTGTCAACATATACTGTATTAAAACAATCATTTGTGGTCTTCCAATTGTTTATTTTTTAACATTCAGAAAAAGTTTACAACACATAATTGACCAACATTTTATGAAAATTATGCACAAGGGTACAACATGATGGTTTGAAATATGTACACATTGTAAAGTGATTACTACAATCAAGTTAATAAACACATCTGTCACATCACATAGTTACCATTATGTGTGTATATGGAGGTGGGTAAGAACATTTAAGATCTATTCTCTTAGCAAATTTCAAATATATGATACAATATTATTAACTATAGTCATTAGGCTGTACGTTAGATTTCCAGAACTCAGTCATCTTATAACTGACAGTTTGTACTCTTTGACTAATATCTTCCCACCCCCCACCCCCCCCGCCCTTAAACCATGGCAACTAGTGTTCCCTCTGCTTCTATGACTTCTTCTTTGTTAGATTCTATGTGTGAGAACATGCAGTATTTGTCGTTCTGTGCCTGACTTAGTTTACTTAGCGTAATATCCTCAGGGTTTATCCATGTTATCACAAATGACAGGATTTTCTTTTTTATGGCTGAATACCATTCTTTTGATTTCTATACCACATCTTCTTTATCTGCTCATCTGTTGAGGGTCACTTAGGTTAGTACCATATCTTGATTATTGTAAATAATGCTGTAATGAGCATGGAGTGCAGACACTTTGAGATAGTGATTTCATTTTTTAAAAATTATATTCAAAAGTGAAATTGCTGGATCATATGGTAGTTCTAGTTTTAATGTTTTAAAGGTGCTCCACACTGTTTTACATAATAGCTGTACAATTTCGCAGTCCTAACAATAATGCACAAAGGTTTCCTTTTCTTTATATCCTTACCAGCTCTTGTTATCTTTTTTCTTTTTTGATCACAGCCATCCTAAGTTTATATGTCCTTTTGGTTGTGATTTGCATTTCCCTGATGATTTGTAATGTTAAGACTTTTTTTCATATTCCTGTTGACATGCATCTCCTTTTTGCAAAATGTCTATTTAGTTCCTTGATCCATTGTTAAACTGGACTATTTATTTGCCATTGAGTTGAATGTGTTCCATATCTATTTTTATATTAACCACTTGTCAGATATATGGCTTGCAAATATCTTCTCCCATTCTGTAGATTAATTTTTTTCATTTTGTTGATTTTCCTTTACTCTGCAAAAGATTTTTAGTTTGACATAGTCTTACTTGTTTATTTTTGCTTAAAAATAAAAACTGCTAAGACTAACATTAAAGAGATTTTTTTTCCTGTTTTATCTAGATTTTTTTTTTAGATCTAACATTCAAGTCTTTAATCTATTTCAAGTTGATTTTTTAATATGATGTAACACAAAGGTCCAATTTTATTCTTGTGATTGTGAATATCCAGTTTTCCCAGCACCACTTATTAAAGATACTACCCTTTTCCCATTGTGTATTCTTGATTCCTTTGTCAAAGATTAACTGACCATGTGAATGTAGGTTTATTTCTGGACTCTGTATTCTGTTCCATTGGTTCATATGTCTGCTTTAAATTAGTACCATGATATTTTGATCTCTATGGCACTGTATCATATTTTAGAAATTAGTGAGTGTGATGCCTCCAGCTATGTTATTTTTGCTCAGGAGTGCTTTGGCTATTCAAGATCATTTGTCCTTACATAAGAATTTTAAGATTGTTTTTTCTATTTCTGTGGAAAATGCCATTTGGATTTTGATAAAGATTCCATCCAATCTGTAGATCATTTGCAGTAGTATGGACATTTTTAACAATATTAATTATTCTAACCCATTTTTATTTGTTTGTGTCTTCTTCAATTTTCTTTATTAATGTGTTGCAGTTTTTGTTGTACATATCTTTCACCTCCTTGTCTAAATTTATTCGTAACTATTTTTTATTCTTGATGCTACTATAAGTGAAATTGTTTTCTTAATTTCTTTGTCAGATAGTTTTTCATTAGTGTGTAGAAACAAACTGACTTTTTAATGTTTTTGTATATTTCAACTTTACTGAATTTGTATACTCTAACAGATTTTTTGGTGGAATGTTTGGGACTTTTTAAAAATATAAAATCGAGCCGGGCTCAGTGGCTCAGCCTGTAATCCCGCACCTTGGGAGGCTGAGGTGAGTGAATTGCCTGAGCCCGCGGGTTCGAGACCCGCCTGGGCAACATGGTGAGACCTCATCTCTACAGTAAATCAAAAAATTAGCCGGGCGTGGTAGCGCATACCTGTAATTCCGGCTACTTGGAAGGCTGAGGTGGAAGGATCGCAGGAGCCCAGCAGGTCGAGGCTGCAGTGGCCAGGAGCGGCCACTGCACTCCAGTCTGGGCGACAGAGTGAGACTCCAACTCAAAAAATAAATAAATAAATAAATAAATAAAATAAAAATATAAAATCTTGTTATTTGTAAACAGAGATAATGTAGCTTCTTATTTTCCAACTTGGATGTCCTTTATTTATTTATTTTCTTGCCACATTGCTCTGGCTAGAACTTCCAGTACTCTGTTGAACGGAAGTGGTGAGGGTGGACATTTTCGTTTTGTTCTTGATCTTAGAGGAAAAGATTTGACCTTTTCCCATTGAATACGATGTTAGCTGTGAGTTTGTCATATAAGGCCTTTATTGTATAGTGGTACACTCCTCCTATATTTAATTTTTGAGAGTTTTTAATCTTGAAAAAATAATGAATTTTGTCAAATACCTTTTTCATTATCTATTAAGTAGAGCATATGACTCTATCCTTCATTTTGTTCATTTGTTGTATCACATTTATTGATTTTCATATGCTGAACTAGCCTTGCATCCCAGGGATAAATCCTACTGGAACATTGTATATGAATCCTTTTAATATGTTGTTTAATTTGGTCTGCTCATATTTTGTTGAGAATTTTTACAACTATGTTCATCAAGGATATTGACCTGAATGTCTTTATTTGGCTTTGGTATGAGGGTAATACTAGCCTCATAAAATGAGTTTGAAAATATGCCTTACTATGAAATTTTTGGAAGAGTTTGAGAAGAATTAATATTAATTCTTGTTTAAATACTTGGTGGAATTCACCTGTAATGTAATTTGATCCTAAGCTTTTCTTTGTTAGGACATTTTTTATTATTGATTCATTTTCCTTACTTGTTATTGATCTACTCAGATTTACTGTTTCTTCAAGTTTCAGTCTTGGTAATCTATGTATCGAGGAATTTATCCATTTCTTTTAGATTATCCAGTTTGTTAATGTATAATTGTTAATAGTACTCCCTAATAATTCATTCTAATTCTGTGGTATCAGTTGTAATGTCTCCTTTTTATGATTTTATTTTCTTGTATTCTCTCTCCTTTTTTCTTTGATAGTTTAGCCAAATTTTCCCAATTTTGTTAACCTTTTACAAAAAAATTATTAGTTTTGTTAAACTTTTCTATTGTTTTTCTAGTTCCTATTTTATTTCTTCCTATCGTAATCTTTGTAATTATCATCTTTCTACTAACTTTGAACTTACTTTGTTTTTCTTTTTCTAGTTCTTTGAGGTGTGAGGTTAAGTTGTTTATGTGAAATCTTTTTTCCTAAAGGTAGGCCTTTATCTCTATAAATTTCTTTCTTAGAACTGTTTTTGCTGCGTCTCATAAGTTTTGATATGTTGTGTTTCCAATTTTCTTTGTTGAGAGATATTTTAATTTAACTTTTGATTTCCTTTTTGATTATTCTTGAGTGTGTTGTTTACTTTTTATATATTTGTGAATTTCTCAAGATTCCTCCTGTTATTAATTTCTAGTTTTATGCCAACTGTGCTCAAAAAAGATACTTGATATGATCTCAATCTTCTTTAATTTGTTAAGACTTGTTCTGTGGCAAAACATATAGTCTATTCTGGAGAATTTCCATGTGTGCTTGAGAAAGAAAAATGTGTATTCTGTTGATATTGAGTAAAATATTTAATTTATATGTATATATGTCATGTATATATATGTGTGTGTGCGTGTATTTATATATTAGATCCATTTGGTTTAGGGTGTTATTTAAGCTCACTCTTTTCTTATTTATTTTCTGTGAATGATCTACCCATTGTTGAAAATGGGATATCGAGGCTTCCTACTATTATTATATTGTTGCCCGTTTTTCCCTCTTTTCTGTCAACATGTATTTTATATTATTAAATGCTTCAATGTTGTGTGCATATGTATTTACAATTGTTATACCATCTTGATTATTTGACCACTTTTTCATTATAAAGAGTCCTTCTTTGTTTTTTGTGACAGATTTTGTCTGAAAGTCTATTTTGTCTAATAAAAGTATAACAACTCCTTTTTTCTTTTGTTTACCATTGTAATGAAATATTTATTTCTATCCCTCCACTTCCAGCCTGTGTGACATTAAGACTAAAGTCAAAATATTGTAGGCAGCATATTTTAGGATCTTGTTATTAAAAAAAAAATATGTCTCTATGTCTTTTGGTTGGAGAAGTTAATTTACATGTGAAGTACTTACTGATATGTTAAAACTTAACAATTGCAATTTTGTTCATTGCTTTCTAATTGTTTCTTTGCTCCTTTCTTTCCCCCTTGTGTTTCTTTGTCTATGTTAATTTTTGTCGTGGTAGTCTTTGATTTATTTCTAACATTTTTTTTTTCTGCCAGAAACATTTTTCTATGTTGTTACCACAGGCTGACACAAAACATCTTACAGTTACTACATTCTATTCATGAACCTGAATATCTCTCTCAAGATTTGAGAAGTTTTCAGCCAGTAATGCTATCAATAAACTCTCTGCCCCTTTCTCTTTCTTTTCTCCTTCTGGAGTTTCCAAAATGCATATATATATGCATCCTATAGGTTTCTTATGTTTTGTTCATTCTTTTAAATTATTTTTGTTGTTTTTGTTCCTCTAAATGGCTAATTCAAATGACCAGTCTTTAATTTTGCTATTTTCTTCTTCAGTTTTAGCAAGTCTGCTCTTAAAGTTCTTTATTGAAGTTTTTAGTTTAGATATTACATTCTTTAGTTCCAGAATTTCTATTTGGTTATTTCTAATGGTTTATATGTTAAACTTCTCATTTTGTTCATGCATGGCTTTCCTAATGTCATTTAGTTGTCTGTTTTCTTGCATCTTATTAAGCATCTCCAAAGGTAATCCATTTGAATTCTTCTTCTAGCAATTTAAAAATCTTCATTTATTTGGGGTCTGATGCTAGAGCTTTATTAGTTTCCTTTGGTGGTGTCTTGTTTGCCTGATGTTTTGCTACTCTTGTAGTCCTGCATTGGTATACGTTCATGTGAAGGAGTAAACACTTCTTCCAGTTATTAAAGACTGTTTTTGGCAGTTAAAGACATTATTCTCTTGGATCCTTAGGATGATGGGATTGCTTCTGGGATCATTGTAGAATCCCCATTCTACAATGGTTAGAACCAGGTGAGTAGCTGCCACTGGGTCTGTAGTGGGTTCTGTGGTTGGTGGACCTGTCTCCAGGGGTTCAAGTGAATGTGGACCTTGTCTGGTCCGTAGAAAATATGACTGGCATCAAGGCCTGTAGGCCTTCCTTTGGTTCTCTAAGTGAGCAGGATTGCTCTCAGACCACAGATGAGAGAGGCTGTAGTTGAGTTACGGAGCCATTTCAGATAGGCCTATCACCCAAAGCACAAATGAGTGTGACCCCTTCTGCATCCCGTGGTAAATAGATCTTGTAGCAGAAATAAGACCAAATGGGGCTATAGCCAAGTCAACAATAGGATGATGTTGTTTCTGGGTCTGGAGCTGAAACCACAGTTAGAGAGCCTGTCACCTAGGAGTTGGGACTCTCTTCTAAAATGGCCCAGATTTTGGCATCTACAGCACTTCACTGCTTCCTATCTGATTCCCAAATCTCCTTCAAAGGCACTTTCATGCATGGGTGACTGCAAAATTGTTGTTGTAGGGGACATGACCTGGGACCTCTTATTCTGCCATCTCGCTGATGTCACCCTTTTCTTTAATTTGTTAATATCGTTACTTGTGTTGATTGATTCTTGAATTAAATTCCTGAGGTGACCTCAACTTGATCATGATGTATTATCTTTTTTGTATATTGCAGAATTTGTTGTGTTAAAATTGTGTTAAGAAATTTGCATCTGTATTCATAGAGTTGGTCTATAATTTTTCTATAGTTTTCATATATGTGTTTGTATGAGTGTGTAGACAGATAGATAGATGTAAAATTTTGTTAAACATGAGTTTGTATTACTATCTCTGAATTTAATCTTGTTCCAAAGGGTTTATTGCAGCTTTTTCATCTTGATTATCCATGACTTCTCTCTCCAACAACAAGAAACTTGGCTCTCACCATCTATCATTCAACTTACGTGTATGTTTGTAAGTTCCTTTGTATCTTTATAGTTTCCTATCAAACATAACTATCCAAGATTGTCAGTGTCTCTCGACCTCCTGCAGTGTGGTTATGTCATATATATGTGATGCAGTTACCTTTATTAATCACACTGTATTCAATCTAGTCAATCCTAGTATCCCAATTTTTTTTCTAAGTTTACATACGTTAAGCTTAATTCTGTGGGATGTACAGTTCTATTGATTTGTTAATTTATTTTTATTTATTTAAAAAATATATTTTAGAGATAATGTCTTTCTATGTTAATGAGACTGGACTTGGACTCCTGGGTTCAAGTGATCCTTCCTCCTCAGCCTCCTGAGTAGCTGGCACTACAGATCCATGCCATTGTGTACAGCTACACAAATGTACAGAGTCCTGTATACACAACCCAGTGCCATATGAAACATTTTCCCTGTGTGTCCTCTTTGTAGTAAACTCCCATGCAACTCAACCAACCAATCAAACTAGTGATCTGTTTTCCATCTTGGTTGCATTGCTTATTCCAGAAGGTTATATCAGTGGAACCATATACTAGACAGGTTTTTATGCCTGGCTTTTTTAACTTAGCAAAATGCATTGCAAATTTATCCATGTTGTATGAAACAATAGCTCATACTTTTTTCTTGATGAATAGTGTTGCATAATTTGTTTCTCCATAATTTTGTCAGAGGACATCTTGGTTGCTTCCAGTTTTAATGTTTGTGAATAAGACTGCTGACAAAGTTTTTACATGTGAACACAAGTTTTTATACTCTCTGGGTAAATACATAGAAGTGTGATTACTGAGCCATATGGTAAGTCCATTTTTAAAACAACAACAATCAAAAAAAAAAAAAAAACACACAACTACTAAACTGTCTTCCAAAGTGCATGGATCATTTTGAATTTCTATAAGCAATAAATGTTCTATATCCTTGCCTGCATTTGGTATTGCCAGTTATTTAGATTTTGGTTATTGGAATAATGGCATCTCAATATTGTTTTAATTTGCATTTCACTAATTACAAATGATGTTGAACATCACTCCATGTATCTATTTTTCATCTGTATATTTTTGAAAGTTCTGTTTAGATTTTTACCCATTTTTATCGGGTTGTTTGTTTTCTTATGGTTGAGTTTTAAGAATTTTAAAAATATATTCTAAATCAAACTCTTTAGCAGATACATGGTTTGTAAATATTTTCTCCCAATGTGCAGTATGTCTTTCCATTCTCTTAACAGTAACTTTTGAAGATCAATTTTGAAAATTTTATTAATGTCTACTTTATTCATATTTTCTTTCATGGATTGCCAAATTGATTGTCAAAGCCAGTCATGAGTATTTCCTCTTATATATTTGTACACGTTTTATAAATTATGTCTTACATTTTGGCCTATGGTCCAAGTTTTGAATAAGGTGTGAGTTTTATGCTGGGGCATATTATTACTTTTGTCTTTTTGCATATGGTTATCCAATTTTTTCAGAACCATTTGATGAAAAGACCATCCCGTCTCCATTGAATTACCTTTGAGTTTTATAAAAAATCTGTTGAATATGTTTGTGTAGATTTATTTCTGAACTTTGTTGTTGATTTTTTTATGTATGTGTATCCTTTCTCCAGTACTACACTGTTTTGACCACTGAAACACAGAGTAAGTCTTGAAAATGAAAAATATGAGATCTCCAATTTTTTTCTTTTTAAACAAAATTATTTGACTAATCTAGTTTCTTTCCATTTGCATACAAAATTTAATATCATCTAGTCAGCATCTACTAAATATTTGATGTTTTTAAAAATTGGCATTGCACTGAATTTATAGTTGAAAAGAATTAACATCTTAACAATATTGAGGTTTCCAATCCATGAATTTTATATCTTTTACAATTTATGTAATTTTTAAAATTTTTCTCATCAAAGTTTTATACTTTTCCACACAAATAGACTACATTTATATATATATATGTATATATACATAAAAATAAACAATTTTATATATATATATGTATATATACATAAAAATAAACAATTTATATATATATATATGTCATTAGAGTTGTTGTGGTGGTGTTTTAAAATTTTACATTTCAATTTTTAATTCCTGGTATCTCAGAATGCAGTTGACTTTTGTAAACTGAGATTTGTAAATCTTGCAAACTTAATTAGGTTCATGGATTATTTCATGGAAAAAATTATTCTACACAAAAAAATCATGTCACTAGAAAAAAGAGTTTAATTTCTTCCTTTCCAACCAGTATACTTATTTTCTTGCCTTATTGCATTAGCTAGGACCTTCAGTATGCTATTCAGCAATAGTGGTGAGAGAAAACATCTTTGCCTTGTTTCTGATCTTAGGGAGAAAGCACTGTTAGTATAATGGTAGCAGTAGACTTTTCAGAGATATTCTGTATCAGATTAAAGTGTCTACCTTCTATCACAGTTTACTGAGAGTGTTTATCATAAATGAATGTTGCTTCTTGTCAGAAAAAAAATCTTTTTCTGCATCTATTCAGATGACCACATTGTTTCTCTAATTTATCTATTACTATGATCAAATTCACTGATCTTTTTCAATTTTGAACCAATTTTACATTCTATAAATAAACTCCACTAGGTCATCATATGTAATCCTTTTCATACATTGCTGAGTTAAATTTGCTAATATTTGTAGGGGATTTTTGTGACTATATTTATGAAAGATATTGGTCTGACTTTGGTAATATGCTAGAGTCATTAACAACTTGAGAATTGTTCCTTCTGTCTATTTCCTGGAAATGATCATATAGTACTACAGTTGTTTTTCTTTAAATGCTTGGTAGACATTGTTACCGAAAGTGTTTATCCTGGAATTTTAATGTTTACAAAGTGGTAATTACAATTCAAATTTGTTAAAGGACATAGGACTATTTTATTTATTTGCTTCGTTGAGTTTTGGAATTTTGTGTCTTTAGTTTTTTTCATTTCATCTAAGTCATTGAATTCATGGACATAGATAGTAGTTTCTTATTCTTTCAATGATATCAGTAGTGATCTCTATTTGGTTCCTGAAATTAGTAAATTGTACCTCCCTTCTTTATTTATTGGTTAGCATAGCTAGAATATAGACTTCAGCTAGTAAAGCAATATAATTTATAAGAGACACTGTCAAAAATAAAAACAGCTTGTTAGGAAATGGAAATTTTAATTTGTATTTTTAACTTTGTAGTAAAGCAAGAAGACAAAGGTGGTCATAGAAGACTAAAATAATATTTTAAAGAGGGTATATCTGTTTTTCATCAAATTCTGTACTCTAAATACATAAAAAATTATCTTCTTTTCCAGAGTTCCTGGACTAAACACAGCAATTGACCATGGATTACTCCACAAAAATAACTTCCTAAAATTTCAAGCTAGTAGTACTACTATATGCAACATTATCTGATTTTGCTGCATAAAAATTAAATAGTAATTTATGAAAAATATCATAAGCAACAATGATAGTAATTATAGTAATTCTTTTTTTTATATATTCAATATTTTTTTATTGTGATATTGTGGAGTACAGTTAAGGGTTAGGTACACAAATATGTCTCATTCAGGCACCCTTGTTGATAAGAAGTGTCCCCCCATCCCCAGACAGGTATTTACTACCATTAATCCCTTCCC
>CAUYQG010149834.1:0-11219 GCA_963574415.1 Tarsius wallacei | reverse complement strand
ATATCTAGAACGACTGGGCCATTGTTCGAAATATGATTTTGATATTATCATCTCAGTAGAAGAGTCCCTTCTGTTATCATATCCTAGCTATTACAGATTAAAGAGACTGACCCAGTAAGTTTTCATACATGCTTTTAAATTGGTGACGGTCATACGCCATTTATTAAATGGTGAGGCTTTCTAGTTTTGTGGAAGTAATTCCCTGAATGTATCCAAACTTCTGGAGCTACCAACCCTTCTTGATCTTAAAAAAAGTAAGGAAACAGTCAGTTTTGAGGTTGGATCTATGTCAGAGTTCAACAAAGTCCTAATTAGTTTAAACAGAAGATTGTTTTCAAAACTCCAAGGCCATTCTGTATGAAGTAATGGCTATTCCATGAGAAATTTTGCAGTGCCCATTTGGTGAGTTAATGTTAAATAGATAGATTGTAAATTAAATCTGTGGGATGAGAAAGTATTCTGACTAGTTTGCAATTAGCTTAATCCTTCATCCTGCTTATGTCCAAATGAACCATTAACTGCTTTTGTCTGAATAGGTTAATTCAGTTTTAACTTCTGCTTTTAAGCTTCAAATTTAAAATATTCATCCAAAGACCTTAATTCAGTCACAGTTTTTCTTTAATGATTCAACCTTCCAAATGCCCCCCCCACCAAAAGGTAAAACAAAAACATACCTCCCTTTACAAACAAAAAAGTATATCAAAGAAGGCATGAAAGGAATATCAGATGCCATATTGTTACCTGCCTAATATTTAAACACATATTATAAAACAAATTCTCAACTTAAATATTTAACAGTTATATAATTTTTACCTACATTGATTAATCCAGTGCCTAGCAGAGAATGAACACGTAGTAAAACATTATTTAATGAATGAGTAAATGAACAAATGAATGAATAAATAAAATCCTAAAATATCTACCTACACCTATTGTGATTGTTGATTTTATATGTCAATTTGACAAGGCTTAAAGATGCCCAGACAGCTGATAAAACACTATTTCTGGATGTGTCTGTGAGGAAATTTCTGGAATAGATCAGCATTTGAATCAGTAGACTGAGTTAAGAAGATCTGCTCTCACCAACGTAGGTAAACATTGCCTAATCCATTGAGTGCCTGAATAGAACAAACAGGCAGAGAAAGGAAAAATTTTTTCTCTCTGTTCTCAAGTTTGAGACATCCATGTTCTCCTGTCATTAGGCACCCCCTTCTGTTCTCATGCCTTCAGCCTCAAACTGAGTTATACCACCATCTTTTCTGGGGCTCCAACTTTCAGATTACAGATTTTAAAATTTTTCAGTTTCCATAATAATGTGAGCCAATACTCACTATATATATGTGTTTATATTATATATAAGTGATGCTCCAAAAGTATCCAAACTTCTGCAGTTACCAGCCCTTCTTGATATTTAGAAGTAAGGAAACAGTCGATTTTTGGATTGGATCTATGTTGGAGGTCAACAAAGTCCAAAGTCCTAATTAGAATATATATATTATCCTATTGGTTCTATTTTCTCTGGATAATCCTAATATAATAATATGCCCTATATGAATATAAAATTAATATTAAAACATTTGGTGAAATCTTTGATTATTAAACTTCTGTAAACCTCAATTTCCTTATCTGTGCAATGAGTGTCAAAATAGTACATGCTTAGCAATACACTTGTAATGATAAGCACATTAATATATATACTTAACCTTTTATTTTATATATATATGCATATATATGTATATATGTAAATATATATATAAATCCCTTTTAATTATTAAGCTTCTCAGGAATATGGGCAACATGCTAGTTGTTTCTAGACATTTCATCACTTAACCTTCAGAATCAACACTTAACCTTAAGAATGTTGCAGCCTTTATAATCTGCATAAATGGAGAAACTGAAATCTGTCCTTACTCTTACAGCTAATATGAGGAGTAATTGGAATTCAAACCCAAGACTTCTGATTCTATGCCTAAGATTCTTGTTATGCCACAACACCATCCTATACAATTAAATAAATCATTTTTCCTTCTTGTAGCCATAAAAGAAGGAAAAATGATTTATTTAACTGTGGAAAGAGAGTATGATAGATTTAGAAACCACTTATTCATTCAACAAATATTGTTTCTACTACATGAAATGCACTATTTTAGTTGCTGAGGCTGAAACAAAAAACAAAACAGTATCCCTGGTCTCATGGATATCTCACTGGAGTAAAGGAGACAGCTATAGATATAAGCTAGACTTGTGGACATATTTGCAGGATAAGGGGGCACAGAAGGTACTGCTTTAATTAGAATTGAGAGTAGAGACCTATCTGAAGATATGATAATTCGGCACACAGATGAAGAATATCAAGAAACCAACCATGCAAATACTCAGGCAGAGGTAATGACTGGTGCTATGGAGCTCAGAGAGAAATACATTGGATGCACCTGAGAAGCAACAGGAGGTCAATGTGCTGGAACATGCTGAGACTATAGGAGAGTGAAAGATCTAAAGCCAGGGTCAAATCATGTAGGGCTTGTACAATCCCCTGAGAAACTCAGATTGTATTACACCAGAAAGGAAATCCCTGGAGGGCTGGGAAAAGGTCTGACACTGACATGTATAAAATAATTTTATATTTTAAAAATATTTTTTCTGACTGAAATAAAATACTGTTTTTTTCTCCTTTTGATTACCAAGTACAAAAAATAGTGCACAACATTTCTTTCATGAACACTATGTATTAAGCAATTACCATGTATTTTGCATGATTATTTAATATAATGCTTATAAAACATTGTGATACAGGGAGTATATTTATCCTCTGATGATGAAGAAGCTAGACAATTTTCTCCCAACTTACATGAATGATAAAAGGGACATTTGATACTTGGCTGGCTCCTTAATTTTAAAGCCAAATTTTAACCATTACACCAAAATCATTTATATTTAAAATTAGTACATATAATCCCACATGTATCAGTCAACAAAAGTAAATATTATGCTACAACTATACTTACAATAATTAATAATATAATTTTGGCATTTAGCAAAGTCAAATAAAATGCATAAGTTGCCTTCATTTCTGCTGAACTGTGAAATCATTACTAAATTAATAAGGCACTGAAAAGACGCAGCAGCTTCAAAGAAAAAGATTTAGCATTTCCAAGTGCAATTCTCCTCAGAATTGATCTCCGGGTTAGTCTCTCCTGGTCCATACAATTTTTCCTCTGAGATAGTATCAAGTCACCAACAAGCAGCAATTATATTCTCACTTGGTTGCTCCTAGGTAAAATGAGCACAGAATCTGTGTTTACCTGTGGGGCAGGGCACTGAATCAAGAGAAGTTACCCAATCTCACCTTCTCATACTCAGAGCACAACCAACGAAGCATAACAGGGAGGTTCTGCTCATAGTCATTTTGAGGAAAACCAGTCACAGCACAAAACAATCTAACTGCAGATACAAATAGCCGCAAATAAGTTCTGTCTAAACCTCGTACAAAATATGGAAGATCATCGTTGAGTATATAATCAGAGAACATGGAAATAATTTTAAATTTCTGAAAGAGTGCTAACCATATAGACGCGATATAAGTGGTATGTTAAAAAGCAAATGTTGGCTCTCTTTTCTGATGTTAGTGCCAAAAAAGAATTAACCTGTAGTGTATGATGGCTCTAAGTACATTGGCCATAAGTTACTTTTCTGCATGAATGTTCAACCTCATGCATTAAATATATGCTTGGATACAAGATTTGTACAGTTATTAAATGAGTTTAATGAGCACATGAGCCCGGGAGACACTAGATAACAACTAGCAATATTAATTGAAACTTAAGAGAACTGTCTTTTGCCAAGAGCACAGTATCTCTTAAATGATCACTTGCTGGCTGCCTCTGAAGCACCTTGCCTCCCATTTTTGAGTTTAGTAGTGTCCATATGTCCTTATATACTCTATATTGCACTTTCATTTTCTGAAAAACCCTAGGGATAATTAATAATACAGGTTAGTAAATAATACCGATCTCTTGCAAAATGAATATTACAAGTATGAAGACATTGTGTTGCTTTTTCATGAGGTAAATTCCAGAGACTGATTTTTTAAAAAGTAATAGAGAAGCTTTGCAGGCACAATCCCAAATTCAAGTCACACAAAACCCACTCATTCATATATGCGCATGAGTATTCTGTTCTGCCTAATGCAATCAAGATTATTAATTACATGTTGATATCCCCTCTCTGGACCATGTAAAACAACCATCTCAGGCATCAATTTTGCCATTGCTCAAATTGTATTCATAAAATACACTAGCCCGATCAAATTTTATTTTGAAGGTCCACCTAACATCATGCATATTGAACAGAAAATGCATTCGGTAGCAAATTGGAATTTTTTTTAACACTCATGACCTATTGCCCCTCCACTATAACAAATTATCACAAACTGGGGTTTAGAACTATGAATATTTATTCTCTCACAGTTCTGGAGTCTAGCTGTCAGAAATCAACATGTCAGCAAGGTTGGTTCCAATTCTTAAGGTTCTGAGGAACATCTGTTCAACACATCTCTCATAGCTTCTGGTGACTGCCAACACTCTTGATGTTCTGGGGTTTATTGCTGTGTATCTCCGAGTTTTTCCTCTTCTCTCTGTGCTTCTCCTTTTCTTATAAAAATATTTGTCATTGGATTTAGGGCCAACCCGGTTTAATGCAGGATGATCTAATCTTGAGATCCTTAGCAAATTATATCACAAAGAAACTTTTTACAAATAAAGTCACATTCTCATTCACAGGTACTGGGGGTTAGGACTCATACAGATGTTTTGGGGGGGCACAATTAAGTGCACTGCAATTAACAGAGTAATACCATTATAACTGATATGCCAAGTCTAGGTAATTTCTCTTCACTGTTTTGTTAAAAAAAAGATTAGAGAAAAAAAAAAAACCTTACATAGAATGCTATGGGATAAACAATGAGTTCCATCGATGGACTAAAACTACTTGTGACTCATATTGGGATGAAAGGACTTTTCAAGTGGTGTCAAATTTGTTAGACATATTCTGCAATAAATAGTTGTGCTATATGTCATTTTGTTTTATTTTGTATATAGGTAGCTATAAATCTTCTAGTATAATGTTTTATTGTTATAAAAAGCATCTCTCAAGGGACTTTTAATCTTCTAGAACTTTTTAAAGTTATGTATGAACAAGGAATAACAGTATAGTCATGACTATTGTAACAGTAGCTTCAATATTGGCAACAGGAAAACAAAGCATAACAAGTAAGAGAGAAAGCAAGATAGAAAGAATAATTTGAAATGAGAGCAAGAAATAAAAAGCAGGAAATATAGATGCAAATGAAAATAATCAATGGCTTCCAGTAATAAGTAAATTCAATAGAGAAAGAAAAAAATACAAGTAAAACACAATTTTGCATTGGAAGTTTTTTGCATTGTAATGGCTATTGCTCTTGTATCACTTTAAATCCTAGTAGCCTCACTCTTATTCCATTCTAGCAACTAGCTTCTTAGGCTTAGATCATTTTGGAGTCCATGTAGCAGTTTCTTTGATAATCTCTCTGGTTTGCATATCTGCAAATGCTCTCATCAACCACTCATGAACAAGCCATAAATAGCTAGACAGTTAATGCTCTATGGGGCAACATCTGTCTAATGGGGAACAAGAATCAATTGGCAAATCTTTCTCTTTTTCTTCCATTGATCAGATATTTCCAAGACATTTTAAAAGTCATCTAGAATACCCACATCTTTAAAATTAAAAAAAAAGGAAAAAGCCATCTAGAAGGTCTTTTCAGATCAAGTAACAGACTGATGATGACTGTGACCAACTTAAAAACACTGCTTTGTATTGGCTGTTTCATTCTTTCTTCCTGAGTCAAATAGACACTTCTCTAAAAAAAGATATCCAGGCAGCCAACAGACACATGAAAAAGTACATAGCCTCATTAATCATCAGAGAAATGCAAATCAAAATCACACTGAGATACTATCTAACCCCAGTAAGAATGGCCGTCATTAATGAAACAAACAACAACGGATGCTGGCAAGGATGAGGAGAAAATGGAATGCTCCTACACTGCTGGTGAGAATGCAAACTAATTCAACCTTAATAGAAAACAGTATGGTGATTTCTTAAAGAAATGGAAATTGACCTTCCATATGACCCAGCAATCCCCTACTGGGAATATACCCATAGAAATTCAAATCATTCTACAATAAAGATACCTGTACACGCATGTTTACTGCAGCACTGTTTGCAATAGCCAAAACATGGAACCATCCATGCTGCTTATTGAAACTGGACTGGATAAAAAAAAATGTAGTCTATATGCACGATGGAATATTATGCAGCCATAAAGGACAAACATATGGATGTTGCAACAACTGGGATGGATTTAGAGTCTATAATACTCAGTGATCTATCACAGAAACAAAGAACATAATTTCATATGTTCTCACTCCTGAGAGGACCCTGAACATTTACCATAATACTATAAGAAAGGAATTTGCAGTAACAGGATATTGCTGGGGTGGGGTAGAGGTGGGGGATGCAACATCGATAAGGGTACCTGATCTCAAACCAGGCAAAGTGAGGATCAAAGGGAGGTCCAAACTTTCCTAAATGACATCCACTTGTATACCTAATCTTGAATTGTACCTCACATCTTAAAAAAAAAAAAAAGGAATAATTTCTGTCTCAGGTTTTGCTTTCAGGAAAACCCAGAATAAGATACATTTATCTTTTTATCTGGTTTATAAAGTGAGTTATCATTATTCTAAAAACACCTGGTTATATATTAAAACAAACTTAGATTTTTAAAATATAATCTTGTTCAGAAATCCATGCAGATTTAAATGATAAAGTTTTTTTCTAGCTCAATTTTAGTCTAGAATATTTAATAAAAAATGGCTATCTTGTGTTGTGCTGACAGAAGTTGTTCTAGAAAACTCAAATTAAAATAATGAAAGTCATATACCTTTTAATTAAATGCTTACTCTCTTCTTTATCCAAATTGATATGTTTGAATAGTTACATTAATTTTTTAGTTCTGTGTTTACTCCCAGATTATAGGACTAGAAAACAAGTTATCTGGCATAAAAACAATTGTTATAGTTTTACATTAAGAGAAAGTCGACTTATATCATAGCAATTTAATAAACTTTTGTAGCAGGTATTGTGCTGGGTATTGAGAGTGCAATAACAAATATATATTCCCTGCTTTCAAGAAACAGTATTGTATAGCAGTCAGTCAAGTAACAAAACTTTATTGAGCAGGGGACGTTCAACTAAACAGGGTTTCTATTTTATGAAAGTCATAGACTATAAACGGAAAGATAAAAGTTCTGTGGAAAGCAGTGTGGCGATGCCTAAAAACTGTAAACACCAACCTCCTATATGACCCCGCGATCCCCCTACTGGGAATATACCCTGAAGAACTCAAATCACTTTATAAAAAAGATACCTGTACTCATATGTTTATTGCAACATTGTTCACAATAGCAAGGACCTGGAAGCAACCTTGCTGTCCATCAAAAGAGGACTGGATTTAAAAAAATGTGGTACATATACACAATGGAATACTACGCAGCCATAAGAAAGAACGAAATCATGAATTTCGCAGCAACCTGGATGGAACTAGAGTCTATAATACTGAGTTACCTCTCACAGAAACAAAAAACTGAGTATCACATGTTCTCACTCATATAGTAGACCTTGATCATCCAACGTATTACCACAAGAAAATGACTGACAGTGGTGGGAAACTATGAGGGTGGGTAGGGGAAGGGATTAATGGTAGTAAATACCTGTCTGGGGATGGGGGGACACTTCTTATCAACAAGGGTGCCTGAACAAGACATATTTGTGTACCTAACCCTTAACTGTACTCCACGATATCCACAATATCACAATAAAAAATATTGAATATAAAAAAAGTTTTGATGGAATTAACATTTAAAACAAATAATTGACATGATATTTGTCTGCTTATTAATTTTTAATATACTCTGAGGTAAGGTAATTTACCTGGGCATTTACTCATATTGAATTAAAAATCTCAAGCATGGGGTTTAAGAAAGATAGCATGTGCTATTCAGAGCCTAGTAGGAGAGATAAGACTTGGCATATTTAATTATCGGTGGTTGTTTCTCTAATTCTTTATTTCTTGTTTAATTACGTTTTTTGGGGGGGAAACTTTTAACATTTCATTTCAAGAAGAAAAATCTGTCACGATAGAATATTATCTGAAGTTTTAAATAGATAACATTTATTTCCCTATTTCACATTGTTTATAAACAGTCTCTTTTCCATTTTTCGATTTTCTGATTTATAATAATCCTATTACTTTTATTATGTAGTCATTTTATTGCAGAAAATAGAATTAATTCCCAAACTAATTGAGCATAATCTTTCCCTTACAAGCTTGATATATAAGCATTTAACATTTATTTAAATTACTTAAAATGGTCTTTTTTTCTAAGCAATTTGAAAACTGGTACTTTGAAGAATTCCACTTGTATTTCTTCTGTAATACTATAATTTCAAAGGGACCTATATGGTTGATTCAATGAGTCTATACTTGTTCATTGGAGGTGAGTAGATGCTTGAGTATTTTGGGTCTTTCTCCTATCCTCAGGGATAAAGGAAAACTTAATTTGATTGTTAACCTCCTGCCACCTATTAAATCTTGTTCTGTTATTCCTCAAGGAGATTGGGTCTCCATGGCAGTAAACTCTGCTTCCTCTTTGACCTGTCAATCCTCAAATTTTCCTTTGGTCTTTGTCAACAACTAGATGTTCAGCATTCCTTCTCTGTCTTTATCTCCTTCTCTTCCTTTCTTTCATCCTTCTTTCCTCACTCCTATCCAGCTTCTTTACCCAAAATCAAGAAATCAAGTCACCCTGTACTGCAAGTTGTCTCTGTATTAACGACAGAAAAAGCAAAAATCACAAGTTAGACCTCAGTTCTAAGTCATGCTTTACAAATCAATTTTTCTCCAGACAAATCTGCATTGAGATGCCTTAAACATCTTTTATCCTGTGTACCTTCGGTTTTTAAAAATATATTCTTTATTTGACGGAAATCTAGAGGGGATAACAGATGAGTCATAGGCCCTTCATTATGACTGATGAAGTAGATTTGGGAAAGGTAACCTGCCACAATTAAACATTTTTTGAATATTTTACCCCCATGCTATACATTTTGGAATTAGCAAAACTGTCAAGACATAATCTAGAAGTTGAGGTTTATAATCTTACTAGCAAAAGCAAGACGTACACCTATGAAATGACAGAAGCACAAGCAGTTTGATGCTGAGCTGAATTCAAGGGGCACTTCTCACTAAAGTAAGATTTCTGCTGCGCCTTGGAAAAATGATCTGTTAGTGGATAAGTTATAGGATAAAAATGATAAGTTAGAGGGTATACAGGTTTAGAAAATTGGCTCGATTTTTGCTTAAAATGCAAATGAATTTTCTCTTTCTAAAGAAAATTTTATTGACTTTGAAATATCAAGTCTTCAAGATGTGATCACAAAAAGAAATGCATGAAATATCATTGATTATTTTTCATTTGCTAATACTTAATTGACTCCTCGGGGAAAATGGTTTAAGTTAATGTTAAGAAATCTACTCCACTATCTTCTAAAATAAAAAAAAAAAGGAAAAGAAAAAAAGACTCTACTATCTTGACTTGCATCAGACTTTTCAATTAAATTACATTAATTAATCACGAACCAGTTAAAATTAGTCTAGTCCAGAAATGTAATATAGTACAAAGTGATCTTTAATAATGTTCATTCTGCTAGACTATTAAGAAATTTAAGAATAGGAAAGTCTTATCATATAAAGTTTTCTCTAATGAAAAGCATATATAAAATCATAACCTAATTGTCTGAGATGTACGAGCTAATATGACTGTCTCTAACATATCAGTTGTTTACTTTGAGGAAGTAAGTACTTCCTTCATCTCATATATAATATTCATCTTGGATTAAGAGGTAGAAAAAGTAATATTAACCCTGTGTTATGAGGAATTGTTTGATAACTAAAAGAAGGTTGTATGAGTTCCACCTGAACTAACACAGGATTGGGCCAAACATGTTTTCTGGTTGGTCAAGGTGATTTTTAGATGAGTTTTTAGGAGCACAGAGATTTAAAAGAAAAAAAAGAGTACCTGATACTATTCTTTTCAGGGACAAATTAACTTTGCCAAATGTTCTTATGCAAGAGCAGAATGTTTTTCATTATTTCTCTTAGTATTTAAGTTATTTTTCTAGCATTCTGGAGGTCTTCAACCACATTAGAACCACAAGAAGAGATTTTGGAATTGAAGGCCAAGGCTGCACCCTAGACCAATTAAAGCAGTATCTCTGCACATGGAACTAAGGCATCTGCAATTTTTCAAGCTTACTGATGAATCTAATGCATAACCAAACTTGAAGACTAGGCCTATGAGAATACAAGAACTCCTTCAATGATGAGTTATTTAGGACAGGAGTTTGCAACTCTGTCTCCAAGAGTGTTTGTGATAGATGCTTTTTATATTTTTGTCCTTAAAATAGCATACTCACATTGTATACATATGTGGGGTAACCCTTAGAAATAATGTAAATCAATCTTTCTCCTAGAAATAAATTTAAAAGAGATCATCTCCTCTCAATCTGAGACAAAGCTTTTCTGTAATCTAGAAGCAAAACTGCCTGCCTTATCATCTCACACTCCCTGAGGACACTGTTTTCCTTAACTCACCAACCAGGAGATTTTTCTTTCTTACCACAAAACCGTGGACCTTCAAAGGAGAAAATACACTAATGTGACTAACAAAGTGAGCTTCAGTGTGAGATACATCTTGAAAAGGTAAGGAAAATAGAGTAAGAGTTGACATGGGGTATATTGTATATAGGAGAGGAGGATGACCCCGGGTGTCCTTGGCTGGGGCAGCTTGACTACCCGCCAGAGACAAGGAAAGTAAACCAAATATTCTATAAACCAGGAGTTTTCCGCAGAACATTTGGTTTATCAGGAAACTGGACTCAGACCCTAGCCAAGTGTGAATTCATGAATACTGAGTTAATTAATTGACGCCCACTCTGTTAACAAGGGAGACTCATCTTTATCTGAAGATAATAACATGGGAAAGAGCAGCAAAGGAGAGTCTGAGATTTAGATTTAGATTCTCGATTGGGCAATGCTGTCTCAGGTGCTGTCCCCGTGG
>CAUYQG010149815.1:0-14651 GCA_963574415.1 Tarsius wallacei | reverse complement strand
ATTGATTGAATGAATCGATATCGTCAAGATGTCCATTCTATCCAAGACAGATTTAACGTGATCTCCATTAAGCTACCATTAACATTTTTTTTTTGCTTCCGTATGAATTTATTATCTTTTCTAAGTCTCTGAAAAAATGTTAATGGTAGCTTAATGGAGATCACGTTAAATCTGTCTTGGATAGAATGGACATCTTGACGATATCGATTCATTCAATCAATGAGCATGAGATGTTTTTCCATTTTTGTGTGTGTGTCATCTTTGATTTCTTTGAGTAGTATTTTGTAGTTCTCATTGTAAAGATCTTCCACCTCTTTGGTTAGATAAATTCTCAGGGATTTGTTTCTCTGTGAGTGTGTTGTGAGTGGAATTCTGTTATTGATTTGGTTCTCAGCCTGCTTATTATTGTTGTATAGAAATAAAACTGATTTTTGCACATTGATTTTATATCTTAAGACGTTACCAAAGTTGCTTATCAGTGCTAGGTTTCTGGCTGACTCTCTAGGGTTTTCTAGGTATAGAATCCTATTATCTGTAAAGAGGAATAATTTAACTTTCTCTTTTCCTATTTGGATACCTCTAATTTTTTTCTCCTGCCTCATTGCTTGGTTAGGACTTCCAGTACTGTGTTAAATAGGAGTGATGAGAGTGTACATTCTTGTCTTCTTCCAGCTTCTGTCTGTTAAGTATGATGCTGACTGCAGGCTTGTCATAGATGGCTTTTATTATTTTGAGGAAAGTTCCTTAGATGCTTAGGTTTTTGAAGGTTTTTATCAAGAAGGAATGTTGGCTCTTATCAAATGCTTTTTCTGTGTCTATTGAGATAATTATGTGGTTTTTGTTTTTACATCTGCTTATGTGATGAATTGCATTTATTAATTTGGAAATGTTGAAACAGCCTTGCATTCCAGGAATGAATCCCACCTGGTCATGATGAATGATCCTTGTAAGGTGATATTGGATACAATTTGCTAGTATCTTGTTGAGAGCTTTTTCATCTATGTGCATCATAAAAATTGGCCTGAAGTTTTCTTTCCTTGTTTGGTCTTTGCCATTTTTGTGCATCAGGATGATATTGGCTTTATAGAATAGGCTAGTGTGGAATTCAATTGAGAAACCAGCTGTCCCAGGGCTTTTTTTTTTTTTTAATTACTGAGTCAATTTCTTGTATTGTTATTGATCTCTTTAGGGTTTAAAATCCTTTGTGTTTCAGTTTTGCGTGGTCATGTGATTCTAGAATTTTTTCCATTTTCTCTCAATTTTCTAGCATACTCATATAGAGTGGTTCATAGTAATCTCTGATCATCTTTTGTATTTCTTCAAAGTTGGTTGTAACATCCCTTTTTAATTTCTAATTGTTAAAATTTTGAAAAATTTTGTTTCTAATTCTACAAATCTTCTCTCTTTTTTGTTAATCTGGTCAGGGGTCTGTCAATCTTATTTATCCTTTCAAAGAACCACCTTTTTTACTTGTTGATTCTTTATAGGTTTTTTTTTTTTTTTTTTTTGGTCTGTTGTAATTCTGATGGATTTCCTTTGGCAGATGGTCAGTCCCTTCTATCTAGCTGCCTTTAGGATTTTGTTCTTTCATGCTCACGTTGACAAGTCTGATTATTATATGACTTAGGGATGGTCTTCTCATATAATATCTTCCAGGAGTCCTCGGAATTTCTTGTGTCTGCATGGCTGCCTCTCTAGCAAGGTAGAGGATGTTTTCTTGGAAAGCTCCAATTTTATTTTGATAATTTCCATTTTTCTACTGGTTTTAGGAATGACTTGTTCTTGTCTTTCTATCTGTCTTAGGTGTGACATTGGGCTATTTACTTGAGATCACTCTATTTTCATGATATGTGCATGCAATGCTACAAACTTTCCTCTCAGCATTGATTTCATGGTATACCATAAGTTTTCAAATATTGTGTCTTTGTTCTGATTTGTTTTTAGGAATCCTTTTATTTCTGTCTTGATTTCTGTGTTAACCAAAAACTCATTCAGAAACATGTTTTTTAACTTCTATGTACCTGTTTGTTTGGGGGGGCTTCTTGTTGGTGATATTTATTTTTATTCCACCGTGATCTGAGATGATGCTTGCTATGATTTCAGCTTTTGAAATTTGTTTACACTTGATTTGTGTTTAAGGATGTGGTTGACATTAGAGTGTTTTGTGTGCTCATGAGATAAATATAAATTTTCTGGTTGTTGGGTGAATTTTTCTGTAGGTGACAATTGGATCTACTTGATCCAGTCTTGAGTTAAGGTTCTAGATTACTGTTAGTTTTTTGCCACAGTCATCTGTCTAAAACTGTTATTGGGGTATTGAAATCTCCAACTATTTTTGTACGGTTTTCTATATTCTCTCTTAGTTTAATTAGAATTTGTCTTATAAATTTGGGTGGTCTTATGTTTAGTGTGTATACATTCAATAGGGACATTTCTTGCTGGTGAATTGAGAACTTTTTCATCATGTAGCGCCTTTCACCATCCTTTTAGCTTTTATTGATTTAAAATCTGTTTTGTTTGATATAAGAATGGATATTCCTGCGCTTTTTTGATTTCCATTTGCCCAGAAGATCTTTCTCTATCCCTTTACTTTAAGCCTGTGAGTGTCATCTGGAGTGAGATGGGTTACCTGAAGGTAGCAGAAGGATGTATCATGCCCCTTTATCCAGTTTACCACTCTCCATTTTTGAGTGGTGCATTCAGTCCATTCATATTTAAGTTAATTATTGATATGTGCTTTTTTTCTTGTCATATTGCTAATAATAAGCTTCTTTGCATTCCAGGCCTTGTGGTTGATTTGTATCATCTGCAAACTCTGTGCTTACCTATGCTTTTGCAGTGGGTGAAACTGTTTTTCCATTTCTGTGTTTAGCACTTCCTTAAGCACTTCCTGAAGGGCTTGTCTTCTCTTAGGGATTAGATGTCTGGTAAGGATTTTAATTTTTTTTCAATAATGAAGCTTAGCTTGGTAGAGTAGGCAGTTCTTGGCTGAAATTGCTTTCCTTTAAGAATGTTAAAGATGAGTGACCATTCAGAATTACAGCAGATCTCTCTCAGCAGAAATCTTACAAGCTGGAAGGTACTATTCACAATAGTAAAAACATACAACCTGCCAACCCTACTACCAATTGAAAGTGGACTGGATACAGAATTCCTACTGGATTTCTTATGTCTGCATGACTGCCTCTCTAAAGATGAGTGAGAACATGTGATATTTAGTTCTTTGTTTCTGTGATAGTTCGCTTAGTATTATGGTCTCCAACTTCATCCAATTTGATGTAAGGTCCATTATTTTGTTCTTCTTTATGGCTGCATAATACTCCATTGTATATATGTACCACATTTTCTTTATCTAGTCCAGTTTTGATGGGCAGTAGGGTTGGTTCTATGTTTTTGCCATTGTGAATAGTATGGCAATAAATGTGTGTGCAGGTGTCTTTTTTGTAGAACAATTTATGTTCCTCCAGGTATATTCCCAGGAGAGGGATTGCTGGAGTATATGAAAGGTCAAGTTTTAGTTTTTTAGGAATTACCACACTGCTTTCTTGACCAGGATGCAAATAATCTGAGATTAGGGATTTACACATAGTTAAGATAAACTCAATGCTTTTTTATAATAATTTCCTTGATCATGGGTTTCAGTTTCCTCTTCTGCATATTTGTTCTGTCTTTTCCAGCTGGAAAACCACTCTACTTCATACAATGTTTTCTTCTTTAGTCCACTTGGCTGAGTCTGAGTTACTTCTAGTAATGTTATTCTGTTCAACTAATTCTTTCTATCTAATGACTGTAATTCCCCTTGACCAGATTATAACTCATGTACCACAATGAATAGTGTCAAAGAATGATAAGAGGTGTTCTTGTTACAAGGAATACAATTGAAAATTTTTTAGCCACTGAATTTCAAGAAGATTCAAGCATTTTATACTATTAAAGGTCCTAGTGCAACATTGGAGCTGTTGACGTGCAACAGAACCATGAACTGTCATGCAGGTGTTAAGGCATACTATGACCTTATTTTCTGTAAATTGTTCTAGCACCTTTTTCAATCCTTTAATAGATTACTTAGTATTGCCCACTTATAAACTTTCTTTGTTTCTAGAATGGGATCAAAGATTGTTTTATTCTAATTTTTTGTGCTAATTATCAGTACTTATATGCTGCATGATTTTCAGTGTAGAATATATATATTTTTAAATTGTGGGCAATCATGCATTCATATACGTATGCATGTGTGCAGATACATGTGCACATGCATATTTGCACACAAACACATACACATGGTATAATTTTTTTTTTTTTTACTTTCAATCAAGTTGGTGTTTTCTACTGTGTAGACCAAAGTTGGCTTCAAGCTAAGTTTTGCAGGGTATCTTTGGATCCTTTATTTCCTCTATTTACATAAATCTCTCTTCTTACTTTTACTTGTCTTATCTAGGCATCTGTGTCCTCATATTACCCAGAGACTTTCATAGGAGAATTCAATATGTCTGCTTTTTTTGCACAATATAAACTTTTTTATTTCTCATCAAAATGTGTCTGCTGCTGTCCTTCCAAGTTTTTCTTATGTTTTTCATTGCCACTCCTAGATAACCTGTGTAGATGTTAGTAATTGCTAATGGTTTTATTCTTTGTAAGGCAATACACTTTTACTTAAACTGGGATTTCCTTAAGATGCGATCTTAACCCAAAAAAAAAAAAATTGTTCTGCTGACAGGAAGGAAGGTCAGACACTATAGTGAAGAAGGTAGACATTTCGTTGGTGCCTAATTTGTTTCACTAACTAAAGTCTTTCTCCACATCTAGCAAGCTCACCTTTACTACAGAAAAAACAAACAAACAAAAACCCACAATGACAATTTAAGAAAGTTGGGAATGAAAAGTTGTGAAATTAGTGTGATTGATAATAGAGGATGATAACACACTTATAGAAGGAAAGTGCTCTTAAAATTAAGTTATAGATATGTAACCATCATAACCATTAGTGCTCTGCCTGGTTCCAAAAGACTTTTGCAACAAAGCTGCAATTAGGAAGACACCACTTTTTAGGCTCTCTGACTGGTATGATTGTCTCTGTGACTGTAGATTTAGGCGAAACAGTGAGTCTTGGTTTGGTCTTTCTTCCCAGTAAAGTAGAATGATGTGGTAACATCTCAAAAAATAAAAAGGGGAACATTAGGATATATTCACAAACTACTTCCTAATGTGTTGCAGATAAGAAATCTTTATGTTTTTCACTCAAATTTTACCTCTAGATTATAAAACTAAAATGTGGTTAAAAGCAACTTAAATTGACCGAGACAAAAGATTTAATGGCTAGTTAAAATAAATACTAAGAAACTTTACTTCTACTTGATGTTTTTACTGTTAAAATAATGCAAAGTAGCACTGATTAAAGAGAAACAAATCCAAACCATATGTTACTGCATTGGTTATCTAAAAATGATGTCACGTCTATGAAATCCTGATTGTTAAATAAGCTACTGATAGATTGATGAAAATAAACACCAGGACAGATGTGTATATCAAATGGAAATTAAACAGTGGGGCTTGCTACAATCTGCTGTTTTGTCCTAGTCTACCTTGCTTCTCTTATTAGGGGAATGTATACAGGCCAATTTAGAGAAAGTAAAATGAAATTATTTCCTTGCATGCTTGATCAGTGTTTATTAAAGAATAAAAGGAAGGGAGAATAGTTGGAAAAATGAGAAAAAGAAAAGAAGAAAGAAAGGACAACAAGAAGGCAGGCACATAATTCAATCTAAATGAGAACTAAATCTTTGTTTTTCCTCTGTTTCCACAATGTGGGGATAGAGCTTCTATTATTTTCTGAATGAGATGCTTGTGCTCTTTTAACCTAATAAAATAAAATTACTTTTGTCAGTTTTATTTGATTTAAATTTTACATAACTACCATTTTTATTTTTATAATCATTTGGGATTTAGTATACCAATTCAGACCATTGACCCATCAAATCATTCTATAACCTCACCCAGCGGATGTCCATTTTATGCCTCATTTAGAAAGAGCATGGGCCAAGCATAGTCATAACAAGAAGATCATACTGAAAAAAAAAAAAAAAGAATAACGAAACACTTAACCAAATAATAAAACATTTATCAACAGGATGAGGAGATTCTCCTTTGACGTAAAATTTAATTAACAGATGTCTTAAAATAGAATAATTTTTTACAATAATTTACAGGGTGTTATAGTAAATATAATTTAATTGAAAAATGAAATGATTGAGTATACAAAGAAGCCATGCCATTATATTAGTGAATCCTTGAAATAATGAATTTCATAGGCTATCTGCTTGTTTAGAAGAAAGAAGCTATTGTTTTTAAAAAATGTTTCTCTTTACCTTCTTAGTTATTTTTCTTGTCCTTTTGAAATGCATAATGTTGCTTCTCTATAAACAAAGCTTCAGGTTAGATAGCCAGATGCTATTTTAATTGATATAACACATTAGTTTCAGAATACCTTTGTTTTCATTTGATTTTATAAGATTGAGAATCAGTCATTAAAAATGAATGAACATGTCTTCCAATAAACTTTTCAGAGTAGAAAACAATTAGAAATAATCCCTACCTATAAGGAGTTTATAGTACATATATGTGCTTTGTCTCATTTTTGTACAAGCAGTTTGCAGAGTCAAGAAGAATATTGTTTGTAGTATTTGGAAATTTAACTTTAGTTGTCAATTATCTCATTATTTTGTATGTTGTCATTTTGAATTCCCTTTGACCATAAATAATTTCTTCTGGTTTTGCACTTTTTTTTTTGGAATTCTGTGTTTACAAAACAAGTTTCTTTTTATATATATTGAGAACTACCTTTATTTATTTTTAATACAAATTATTTCAGTATGGTTTACATAAAATAACATTTAACCTTTTAAAATATAGAATTTAGTGGTTTTTAGTATATTCACAGAATTGAGCAATCCAGTACATTTTCATATGCCCCCTCAAAGAAATTCCATACCCATTTCCTGTCACTCTCCATTCTTCTCTTCTACCAGCCCCTAACAACCACTGTCTATTATAGTCTCTTTCTCTATGAATTTGTCTATAGTAGACACTTTATATAAATATAATCATACAATATGTGGCCTTTTATGACTGGCATCTTTACTTAACATAATATTTTCAAGTCTCATTCATGTTGTAGCACATACCAGTACATTTTTCCTTTTTTCTGCTAAATCATATTCTGTCATGTGAACTTTTGTTTACCTGTTCATCAGTTGATGGGCATTGGGTTGTTCACACTTTTAGTAAACAACTCAAATGTTGACATGAACATTCATACACAAGTCTCTGTTGGACATATATTTTCAATACTCTTGGGAATTGCTGCGTCATGTGGCAATTCTATGTTTAACTTTGAGGAACTGACAAATTATTTTTCACAGTGGCTGAAACATTTTACATTCCCACCCGTAATGTATAAAACTCCACTGTCTCCCTGCCCTTTCTAACAACTGTTATTCTCTTGTTGTTGTTGGTGTTAGAGCCACCTAGTGGGTGTGATGTAGTATCGCACTGTGGTTTTGATTTGCATTTCCCTGATGGCTAATGACATTGAACACATTTTTCTGTGGCTTTTGCTTATTTGTATATCTTCTTTGAAGAAATGTCTATAAAAGTCCTTTGACCACTTAAAAAATGGGATCTTTGTTTTTTTGTTTTTGTGTTTAATGTGAGTTCCGGATATTTTGGAAATCAGATCCTTAACAAAAATGATTTGCAATTTTTTTTCCATTATGTGCATTGTCTTTTCATATTCTTGATTGTGTCCTTTGGCGCACAATTTTTTTATTTGGCCCAATTCCAACCTATCTATTTTTTCTTTTGTTGCTTCTACTTTTGGTATCCTAGCTCAGAAAGTGTTTCCTAATCCATGGTTATGAAGATCTGCACTTACTTTTTTTCTAATAATTTTTAATGTTGAGTTAAATTTATGGTTTATTTTCTGTTAATTTTTGTATATGGTGTGACATACGGGTAAAATTTCATTTTGAAATTGAGAAATTTGAGTCTTTCAGGTTATTTTTCTTCTTCAAGATAGTTTTGGCTATTTTGTGTCACTTGCATTTTCATATGAATTTTAGAATCAGGTTGTCAATTTCTGCAAAATAAATGTTGCTGGGAATTTGTTAGTTATGACATTGAATTTGGAAATCACTTTGCGTAATGTTGCAACTTTAACAATATTAAGTCTTCGGATATATAAACATGGGATTTCTTATTTACTTGTCTTCTTTAATTTTTTTCAGCATATTTTGTAGTTTTTAAAGTATAACTTTTGCATTTTGCTTGTTAAGCTTTTTCCTAAATATATTATATTTTATGCTATTCTAAATGGAATTTTAAAAATATCATTTTTGGAATGTTTATTGTTGGTGTATAACAATTCATTTTTGTATGTTAATCATTTTCCTGCATTCTAGCGGAATTTGTTTATCTTCAATAGTTTTTAATGGATTCCTTAGTACTTTCTATATATAAAATTGTGTCAGCCACTAATAGGGATAGTTTTACTTCTTCCTTTACCATCAGGATTCCTTTTATTTCTTTGCCTTGCTAAATTGCCCTGGATAGAACCGCCGGTAAAATACTGATTAGAAATGGTGACAGCAGACATCCTTCATTGTTCCTGACCTTAAAGGGGAAGCTATCAGTCTTTTACCATTAAATATAACTGTGATAAATGCTTTTATAAATGCTTTATATCAAGTTGAAGAACTTTCCTACCTTGTTGGGTGTTTTTCAAATAAAAAGGTGTTGAATTTTGTGACTTTTTTTCTGTCTGTTGAGATAATCATGTGTTTTTAATACACTATTTTTTAAAGAGATTTTTTTAGGATTGCAGGAAATTGGTAAGAAACTACAATGCATTTATATATATTTCACTTCACTCCTACATAGTTTACCCTATTGTTAACATCTTGCATTAGTGTGGTACATTTATTACAATTGATGAAGCATCATGGATATATTATTATTAACTAAAGTTCATAGTTTACATTAGCATTAATTGTTGGTCTTGCACAGTTCAATGAGTTATGATAAATGACAAATACATAGTGTCACACATCTTTTAATACTAGTATGCAGAATGCTTTCATTGCCCTAAAAATGTGTTATGTTCCACCTATTTATGTATCCCTGCCCTCCTCTCCTTCTGTTCTCAACCATGGTTTGTTTTACTGTCTCTATAGTTTTTCATTTTTCAGATTGTCATATTGTTGAAATCATACAATATATAGCCTTTTCAGACTGGCTTCTCTCATGTAGCAATATGATTTAAAGTTTACTCCATGTCTTTTCATGACTTGATAGCTAACAATTGTTCATTTTATGAATGTACCACAGTTTATTCACCCACTGTAGGACATCTAGGTTGCTTCCAAGTTTTAACAATTATAAATAAAGCTCTTGTAAACACAGCATGTAGGGTTTTGTATGGACATAATTTTTCAACTCATTTGGGTAAAATACCAAAGAATAAGATTGCTAGATTGCATGGTAAGCCTATATTTTGCTTTGTCTGTCTTCCAAAGTGATTACATAATTTTGTGATTCCCCAGCAATGATGAGAGTTTTTGCTGTTCAATATCCTCATCAGCATTTGGTGTTGCCAGTGTTTTGGATTTTAGCTATTATAACAGGAGTTTAGTGGTATCTCATTGTTTTAATTTGCAATTCCCAACAACATATGATGTTTAGCATTTTTCATATTTTCATTTGCCCTCTGTTTGTCTTGTAAGTAATGCGCTTGTTCAGATCTTTTGCCCATTTTTACATTAGGTTTTTTTAATTGTTTAATTTGAATAATTGTTTGTATGTTTTAAATACAAACCCTTTACTGGATATGTGTTTTGAAAATGTTTTCTCCCAGTCTGTGGCTTGCCTTTTCACTCTCTTATCAGTGTCTTTCACAAAGAGAAAATGTTTAGCTTTAATGAAGTCAAATTTTATTTTGTTTTCTTTTATTTATAGTGTTTTTGGTGTTGTACCTAAAAGTAATTGCCAAACCCAAAAGTCAATGTCATGCCCAAAGTCATTGATTTTTTTTCTTATGTTATCATCCAAAGTTTTATACTTTTACATTCTACATTTAGGTCTATAGCCAATTTTATGCTATTTTTTGAGAAAGGTGTAAGGTTTGTCTATATTTATTTAGTTTTAGCATGTGGATAACCAAGTGTTTCAGTGCCATCTTTTGGAAAGACTATCCTTTCTCCATTAAGGAAAAAAACCCTTGATTTTTATTCTATTACAATTTATTGATTTTTAATTACTATGCCAACTTTGCATTCCTGGGATAAATCCTACCTTGCCATTGTATATAATCATTTTTATATGTTGCAGGATTTGTTTTTCTAATACTTTCTTGAGGGTTTTTGCACCTATATTCACTAGTAATCTTGTTCAGTTTTCTTTTTTATGTGATGTCTTTGTCTGATTTTGGTAACAGTATATTGACCTTATAAAATGAAAAGAAGTATTCCTCAGTATTATAAACTCTAATTCCATCCAGGTTGTTGCAAAGTTCATGATTTTCTTCTTCTTTATGGCTATGTAGTATTCCATTGTGTATATGTACCACAATTTTTTAATCCAGTCCTCTTTTGATGGGCAGCACGGTTGGTTTCATGTTCTTGCTATTGTGAACAATGCTGTGATAAACATACGTGTGCAGATATCTTTTTTATAGAGTGATTTGAGTTCTTCTGGGTATATTTCTAGTAGGGGGATTGCGGGGTCATATTTTTATGATTTTTAGAACTTTTAGGAATCGCCACACTGTTTTCCACAGAGGTTGTACTAGTTTACATTCCCACCAACAGTGTAGAAGTATTCCCTTTTTGCCACATCCTCTTCAGCATCTGTTATTTTTTGAGTTATTGATGATGGCCATTCTGACTGGATTTAGGTGGTATCTCAGGGTAGTTTTAATTTGCATTTCTTTGATGACTAGGGAGGCTGAACATTTTTTCATGTACCTGTTGGCGGCTCGTATGTGAAAAGGTAGTCTTTTAAACAAATGATACAGGAATGCCTGGCCATTCTCATTAAAAAATTAATCTAGACATAGGTTTTCTGCTCTTCAGAAAAATTAACTTAAAATGGATCATGGCTTAAAAGTATAAAACTATAAAATTATTAAAAATTCTAGAAGAGAACATAAGAAAAAACTTAAGTATGGTGATGACTTTTTAGATAAAACACCACAGGTATGACCCATGAAAGAAATAATTGATAAGCTGTATTTCATTAAAATTAAAACTTCTGCTCCATGAAAGGCAATGTCAAGAGAATGAGTAAACAAGCAACAGACTGGGAGAAGATATTTGCAAAAGACACATCTGAATAAAGAACTGTTATCCAAAATATACAACAAATTCTTAAAACTGAACAATAAGAAAACAAACAACCTAGCTAAAAAGTGAACTAAAGAACTTGCCAGACACCTTCCTAAAGAAGATAAACAGATGTCAAATAAGCAAGTAAAAAGATGCTCTGCATCATATATCACCAAGGAAATGCAAATTAAACCAACAGTAAGAGGCCACTTATTAGGATGGATAAAATTTGGAACACTGACAGCACCAAATACTGGTGAAGATTCACTGCTGAACTCTCATTCATTAATTCTTTGCTGATGGAAATGCAACATGGAGCAGCTACTTTGGAAGACTATTTGGTAGTTTCTTACAGAACTAAACATACTCTTACCATAGTTTCCAGGAATCATACATTTTGGTGTTTTCCCAAAGGAGTTGAACACATATGTCCACACAAAAACTTGGACGTAGATGTTTATAGCAGCATTATTTATAAGTGCCAAAACTTAGAAGCAACCAAGATGTCTAGAAGCTTTTTGGCAGATTCTTTGAGTTGTTTTTTTTCACATTGACAGTCATGTCACCTGTGAGGAGAGTTTTGCTTATTCCTTTTGGTATGAATCTTTTTATTTCTCTTTCTTGTTTTATTATACTGACCAGAATGTCAAGTATGATGTTGAATATTAGTGGTAAGGGTTGACAGCCTTGCTTTATTCTCAATCTTAATTTAGTCATTTACTTTTAAGTATGATGTTAGCTGTAGAGTTTTTGTAGATGCCCTTTATTAGGTTGTGGAAGTTCTATTCCTAGTTTCTGAGTTTTTAAAAAATTAGTCTTCAAATTCCACTGGCATTAATTTGTGTTTAGGTGGGGCTAGGTTTCTGGAAGTATTTTCCCATGCTTTTGTTCTATCCTCAGCTTTAGACTTTCCCTGTGAGCCTGCACTTTAGAGTTTCTCTCTTCGTGCTCTTGCTTCTTTTCTGTTGCTTTCTTTTTCATTTTTGCTAGCCCCATCCTGGAGAGGTGGGATGGGGAATGTTTTCTGTTTTCATGGTTTATCCTTGGTCTTAGGCAGGCTTTGTGTCCCTGGTTCTTGAGGGTGGGGTCTTAGCAGCAATCCTATCCTTTTTAACACTAGGGTTGTCTAACAGTTTGGGCCTGCAATGTTGCCTGCCCCTCTCCTTGAAATAGAGTTTTTTCTTCCTTTCTCCCAGCTGCAGTGGGTCTACATCCGTGCTCTGAGAGTGAATGGGCTAATTGCCCACTCCCTAACAGTTTAATGTTTTTGTTACATTGGGGAAATAGGTGAGAATACTCCAGGTAGGACTTCATTTCTTTCCTGCAGTAGCAACTGCTCTCTTTTTCCAGGTCTGTACCACTAAGAGTAGTTCCTGTGGTTTCCCACTCTGCCCCCATTCGTTCTTGTGAGTACCCAGCGAAGTCTTTGAAGAACGTGTGGACAGTGTGGATTTCCCTTGTGTCTATAGCTTCCAGGGTTTCTATTATCCCATGCTCACCCACTCTCAACCTTTAGTAATTGGTTAAAAAATTAGGTGAATCTTCTTATCGCTTTGTGTGCTGCTCAGTGTCTGTCCCAGATAAACCAGTGCTCATGTCCTATTTCTTCTTTTTTATTTTATTTTATTTTAAAGACGTGGGGTACAATTCAGGGTTAGGTATACCCTATTTTTTCTTGGAGGCACTTGTCTTTCCTTAGATTTCAGGTTACCAATTTTTCCTGCAACCTCAGCACTCTCTTATGCGCTCAAGAAAAATTATGCCTTCAGTTATTTGAAATAATATTATTTGTTTTTAATAATATAGAAACACTATGACTCAAATTATTGAATGCTATTGGGCTTTACTCTTGTAAGGATAGAGGAAAGTGTTCTGCCCAGTTTTCTACATCTTAAGTGTAAGCTGGAACTCAGCATGTATTATTGATGAAATCTCAAATCCTCTTCTACATAGACCAAAATATTTGTAAGAATTTTGTGACCATCTTGTTAGAAGGCCAGGATTCAACCAATGAGTAAATATGGATTAAAAAGTAAGCCTGTGTCTATTAAGGTATTAGGTAGTAGGTTTTAACCTGAAAGCCATTTCTATTGAATTGAACATAGTTGCCCGAAATGCTGTGTTGAAAAGGACTGTGAGGCAATTTTGAATTTTGTGTTTCGTTGATGAGGTCTGCCATGAGCACAGAATGGCCAAGGAGGAGTTTCCATGGTATGTATATATCAGCTTTCCCTGATTAGTCCCTAAGGGAATGAGGAAGGGAAAAGGGCAATGAGATGCTTTTCTAGAAAAGCAATAGATACAGTTCTTAACCAAAAGAGTTTGAAGCCTCATTGGAGAGGAATTATGTGAGCTGGTAGAACAGTTGGAGGTATACAGTAAAAGTTTAAACTGTACAGGTATAGGAAGGTGATAGATTTTGAGAAAGGGAGAGATCCCTGTGGGCGTCAGTGATCTTGGAAGGCATGTTCACCCAGGAAGAGGGCCCAGAAGCCTAGCCTTGGTCAGGAGAATGATTTCATTTCTGAGACTGTTGCATTCTGGATTATGGTGCACCTTACAAGCAGACATGTTCTATGCAGAAGGAAAGACCACAGGAGGAAGGTTGGGCTGGCATATCATCAGACAATTGATAATTAAAAGTAATGAGAGATGAGTGGACTGAGGAAGCAAGTGTATATGGAGAAGAATGAAGAAGTGAGGACTTGGGGTGGCAGAGTCAAGAGAGTTATCCTTAGAAATGGGAAGAAGAATTGCTGGCGAAGTAGACAAAGCTGTGATGATTGCACACCAGCTAGTATCTCGGACACCTACGTACACATCAAGGACCAGGATAATCCTTCCTTCGGTTATGACTTTCCTGAACTTCTTTGGGAAAACTAAATTGTTCTCCCCTTGGTTCCCTAACCCTTTCATACTCTCTGTAGCACTTATTACATTACTTTATAGTTAGTGGAGTGTGTGTGTGTGTGTGTGTGTGTGTGTGTGTGTGTGTGTGTGTATTGATCTCTTATTTTTAAGTGACTTGAGGCCTAGGGTTGAGGCTGTGGGCTGTGGCTTAGTAACCCCTTATTCACACACATAGTTTTGCACACCATCTATGCTTAAATAATGCTTGAGGAGTCGAATTTATTTTTTTTTTATTTTTTTATTTTTTAATTTTTTTATTTTATTTTATTATGTTATTGTGGGGTACAGTTAGGGGTTAGGCATACAAAAATATTTCGTTCAGGTACCCTTGTTGATAAGAGGTGTCTCCCCATCCTCAGATAGATA
>CAUYQG010149811.1:0-48959 GCA_963574415.1 Tarsius wallacei | reverse complement strand
ACAATAAATCAAAATTAACCAGGCATGGTAGTGTGCACCTGTAGTTGCAGCTACTTGGAAGGCTGAGGCAGAAGGATCTCCCGAGCCCAGCAGGTCAATGCTGGGGAGGCCATGGACGTACCACTGCACTCCAGCCTGGGCAACAGAGTGAGACTCCAACTCAAAAAAAAAAAAAAAAGTTCATGGCAGCTGTATTCATAACCCCAAACCAAATTGTTCATCAGAAAAAATAATTAATAAATTATAATATATTCTTACAATGGAAAACCACATACCAATTTTTTTTTGAAAAAGAACTACCACTGCATATAACATGAAAAAAAACTCACTGACATTGCTAAGCAAAAAAAAAAAAAAAAACCAGAAACAAAAAATACTTATCATATGAGTCTATGTTTACAGGGTTTAAGAATAGACAGAACTAATCTCTGGGGTATAAGCCAGAATAGCTGCTACTTCAGGAGAGAAATATGAAGAGTGTGTAATGGGAAGTGTCTGGGCAGCTACAGTGTTCTGGGTCTTGACTGGGATGCAAGAAACAGAATATCAATGAGTATATACATATGTAAAGCACCATTGGGTTATATATTTGATACACTTCAATTTAGCAAGCAAGAAAGGAAGAGAGGGAGGAAAAGAGACGGGAAGAAGAGAAGAGAACAGAAGAAAGAAATGGAGGAAGGAAGGGAGGGGGAGGCAGCCTGGCTGGCTAACTTGGGTGGATTCTGTTGCTGGCGATCAGAAGCTCTGATTAAGGCAACAGTAAACAAGAAATAAATTACAGCCTCATGTTTGATTAGATGGCAAAAATTTATAGTGGGCTTGAATCTGTACTTTCTCCAGCAATAACCACAAGCTCTGAGGTAAATTTAGAGGAAGAGGACCAACACTAAGTGCCTTCAGCATGTGTTATTATGAGAGCACCTTTCATGTGTCTTCTCATTTAAATTGCACAGTCGCTCTGAAGGTCTATCTTCTTGTCTTAGAGTAGGTGACAGGTGCAGAAAAGTTAAATAATATGTCTGAGAGTAAAGGCCCAATTAATAGAGGTGAAATTTGACTCAGCCTGATTTCACCAACCATGTGCTTTCTATAACACCTTGCTCAGAGGATGAGGAAGACTATGCTTGGAAACTAGGAAAGCAGATGTCATGGAAGGTCAAAGGGCCATCGTAATCCAGGGCAAACTCTACTGGGTTCAGTTCAGGTAGAAATGAAAACACCATGAGGAGGCAAATTGGAAAATTATGCTAAAGGGCCAAAGACCATAATTAGTTTGAAGAGCAGATACAGTATCAAAAGAGAGAAGTTAGGATTAAAGCTTAGAGTCTTGGTTATGGGAGACTCAGGAGTAATGAGAATGTTCAAGTGGTGGGTTGCAGTTGGATCTATGACCACTCAAAATATATTTTGCAAGCTTTTATTATTTCCAGATGATGAAAATGCAGCACAGGCCTACCCTTAGTCACAGTTTGTTAGTAATAAATCAAGAGGAATATGCTGGAAACTACAGAGTATCTTGTAGCTTCATGGCAATTAGGAACAAGATGGTTTAGTGAACTCAAGGGCCACAAGCAAGAAAATAATGTGAAATGTTAAGGACAACTTGCTAATGATAATAGGTCAATCTTTTTAACCTAATTCCATTTTAATTTGAAAAGCCATATATCCATTTTATTTCTGCTGTTTTATTATGTTCTGTTGTTAGTTCTTGCATAATTGGTGCTTTCTATAAATGCAGTGTTTGAGAAATGTAATTTTTCTGACTCGGAAAATACTGCCCATTTCATTCTTTTTAGTGTTTTAGTTATAAATGGAGATGAGGCTGAAATTTTACAAGCTAAAAAAAAATTATTCTTAATTTTCTTCTCTCAATTCCTTCCTCATCCTTCTTTCTGTTTCTACTATTTTCTTTCTTATGTTCATATACATATGAGGAGAGAAGAAAAAAGGAGGATAAGAAATTCCTTTGCAATGAAGGTAACAGTATCAGGAAAGGGATTTGCTGACTACTACTGTTGGTGAGTCTTAATTTCGGGTTTAAAGCGTTCCTAAAATGGAACCAATATATCAAATGTTTATACCACAATTGCTTTCATTTTAGGTGTGTGTATCAAAGTGATGGTCAAAGTGCCAATAAACAGAACTCTCATATGCTGCTATGGTGGAGAATGAATTAGCACTTTCCAGCCTCTTATAGTTGATTTTCCCTAGAAGGTATGATGATGCCAAGCATGCAGGTCATGAAAAAACCATGACACTGAACTTGCATAACACGTCAGAAAATCAAATCAGTTAGGTGAGAACTCATCACTAGATGAGTGATGAGTAATACCACTGTCTTTTCCTGGGTTTGAAATAAGTGTTCTGCTCTGCACCCTCCACGAACCAGATGTTTCACTCCACATCTCTATGTTCATTTACTTATTTTTAGATGTGTTTTCATGGTTATTACAGCAAGATTCTGATTTTAATATTTCTAGACTGCCTTCCAGAAAGAAACCAAAAAGATAAAATCAAGAAAAATTTGCTTTTTTCTGCTCTTGTGTTTTCAGCAAAGCACAGGGAAACACTTGTAGACCTTTACTGGACCCTCTGTGACTTCATAAGTGGGCATCTTGGAGAATGACTCATATTTTCAGGCAGAGAACTCTTGCTAGAAGTCCAGTATTTTGAAGGCATCTCCATCAACTAGAAGTGTCCGGAGATATAGAAATTACTAGAGTGCCACATTGTGGTGAGTTCAAGAACAAATGTGAAAAATCTCTGCCTTTTAATATAAATAACCAAATTGAAAAGGAGCCACTTCTATTAGATCAGCTGGGTCTCTGACACTTAACATTTCTTTGTGAATGAAATAGAAATGAATCCAATATGTTAGTTTTCTTGCAAATACTTAAGTGCTATTTTTATTAATGATGTAAGAATTAATTCACCAAATAGACACGTAGAAACTCATACAGTTTTCAGCGATGGCAAGGGATGAATATGAGAGAAAACGTTTAGACACCTGTTTGACTTTTTGACCCAAGTGACTAGCAAATATCTATAGTCATTTCAATAATTCTTAAGTCTATACCGATCTTTCCCCACCCTTGAAAATTGGTGGAAAATGTGTGTATCCACAGTCATTGCAGGTGAAGGCAAGAAAAACCCAGAAGAGTCACTGAATTGTCCTCCCTTGAGTTGATATTTATACAAACTCCCTGAGGCCGCATAGGGTCATTCCTAGTGTCTAGGTTAATTCTGAACTTGGAACCATGAGTTAAGGACTGAAGAACCTGTATTAGTGTTGGGAGTCGTCAAGGAATACAACACAGAAGACAATGCTGGGTTGCCCCAGTCCAAACTATCTCAGTCATGGAGGCCGTAGCAGCTCTGTGCTGGAAAGATACCCCTTAAACTGCCTAAATCCACTGCTTTCAGGGCCCCCTTTGAATCAAGCCCCATGGGAGGAGTCACCCAAGAGACACTGCAGAGACCAAGTGAAGAGGTCAAATTGGTCACATTCATATTAAAACTTCAGATCTTTCAGAAAGTTGTTTTTAGCTTAGCTAAAAGAAATTTCTTAAATATTTTAATATTTTCACTTATTCAGATTCCTTAAAGGGCAGAAACTGTCTCATTCATTCCATATCCTCAGTATTCACCACAGAGTCTAACACAACTTAGCACCCCATCACTGTTTGTTGACAGAGCAGTTATTAAAGGCATTTTACGAATTCCCTAAACGTGATTGGCTGTTTTACTTTTTTACTGTTTTACACATATATAGTTTAGTAAGAACATAATATGGTTCTGATAGACTGAAAAACTTAATAGACATGTTTCTATTTGACCATTTTCACCTGTAAGACTGACCCCTAAAAGTATGGTTCAACTTTATAACTTTATTTGGTTTTACAGCATTTCTATTTTTTCAGGCATATCTATGTTTAGTGCCTAGTTATTATGATGAGGTAGGTTAATTCTAGGAATTTGTGTAGTTTACAGATCAGAGAGGTTATGTGTCCTCCCATCATCCCAAGTTTTCCAATATTGCTAATAGGGCCAAGGTTAAAGTCAGGTCTTGGGCGTGGGGGCTCACACCAGTAATCCCAGCACTCTGGGAGACAGAGGTGAGAAGATTTCTTGAGCCTAGGAGTTCAATACCAGCCTAGGCAACATAGTGAGATCTTGTCTCTACAAAAAAAAAAAAAAAAATTAGCCGGGCATGATGGTGTGCACCTCCCAACTATTTAAGAGACTAAGTCTGAAGGATCACCTGAGCCCAGGTCAAGGCTGTGGTGAGCCTCGATCACATCACTGCACTCCAGCTTGGGCAATAGTGAGACCTTAACCCTAACTCAAAATCAAACACATACACACAAACACCTGCTCTTTTGTCCAACAGTCTTAGAAGTAATACAAAATTCTTATTATCTGTTCATACTTGATAATCCTCTAATGGTCATCAGATTTTGTGTGTTCTTCACATTGAAAAGGATACCTGTTACTTTAAGAGCTGATGGACCATGATGCAGCTCGAGCACTAAAAATGATTATTTTAATACAGAGCAATAGGGAATCGGGCATTAAAGCCAAATTATTATTCAAACCATTTAGCAGGGCAAAAGCCCCAAATTCCAACAACTCTTACAATCCCCTCAACTAAAAGTTGGAATCATTTTTAAAGAGGTTGCCAAGACACTTGTTTTGTTATTATCCATCCATACACTTGCTAGGTTTCAAAAGTTACATTATAAAAGATTTTCTATACCTTTCCTCTGGGAAATTTTCAACTGCCCAATTTTATTTCTTGCCCATAGGCAACTGGAGTTAATTTACATAAAATATTCCTCTAAGCCATAGACCATTTAAGGATTTTCTTCCAGAAGTCATCTTGCTATTACTGTTTTCTGTAAAGTAAAAAAGTTATATTCATATGGAACAATTAATCTCAATGACATCTAGTGTTTTTTCAGAAGAATTTTAGTTCTTGAATAAGAATAAAAATGATTTTTATCAAAAAATCTGATAAAAGCTCATGGAAGTCTGACATGGTGAAAATAAAACCTAAAAAAAAATCTTTTAGGATCAAAAAATCAAATAAATCTCGAACTAATGAACATTTCTTCACATTTTGCTGAAATTAGAAACTTATCTCCCAAAAATTAAATTAGTGATTACTTGAACTAACTTCCCCCAAATCCTGAGTTAGGATTTTAAGCTATGTCTAAATACTGTCAAATTCTAACCTGTCAAATTCCAACCTCTCTAAAGTTTTCAAGATTGACTTGTCCTATGAATATTTTTATACAATTTTTATATTCTATTTTTAGAAATAGACATAGTATTTCCTAAAAATACCCTAAAACTCATTATAGATTTTTTTCCCTAAAGTCTAAAAGCACACTGTGTCTTCTGTGATGACTATATCTTAGGTAATACCACCTCTAGAAGACAATTCTTTCATAGCCAACTGTCCTTGAATAGTAGATGGTATCCTGGGGCTGTGGGAGGAAGCAGCAGCAGAGGAAGAATCAAGAACATTCTGGGTCACCTGGTGGGTGGCTTAATTCAGTAGACATACTTCAATAAAAGATTTGGTTTAGAACGCACTTTTGTCAGAGATTTCAACTCTGAAGGAAATACAGCATTAACATGCAGCATTAACATGCCATGGGAAAAAGATGAGATTTCAGAAAGACTGCCACGCGGGCAAGTGGACAACCATGCTATGACAAGCTGTGTACATGGTGACAATACTCAGAGTTCTGCCATTATCTTGGGGTCTGTGTTATTGTGAAAAACTGACCATGTTCACTGTTTTGATTTTTAAAAGCAGTATTCCGGTTAACATGTTCTTCACAGTTCACGCAGCCTGTTCCACACTGCAATCTTGCTGCTTATGTACTTCTGGGAGGGGGACCATTTATATACAATCGACATGGAATCACCAAATTTCAGAATTGCCCCAGATAGCGCTAGTAACTACATGCACATGGAAGAGAGTTTTTGGCTGTCAATCAGTTTCCCTCCTGCCTTTGTAATGTATGGTACTGGGAGTTAACATGAAATCCTGATTGGAGCAGAGGGCAAGGGGAGAAAAGGGAGTGCTAAAATTCCACACCTATCTCATCCCTACTCTCCTTAGGGTCTCCCTGCCCTCAGACAAGCTCATCTATTCTCCATCTCCTTTAAGCAGTATATACTGTTTCCTAAGTATAGGGTACCTTACAGTAACTAATCATATGTGTGTGTGTTTGTTTCATTCACTCATAAATATTTACTGAGTATCATAAATCTGTTAGAAACATTCTAGGCAATAGAGACAAAAAAACAAAAAAGAAAGGCAGGGTTCTTTTTCCTACAGAGCTCATATTCTAGTAGGAGACAGATAACAAGCAAGGGGAAAAATAAGCAGGATAATTTCAGAGTCTGTAATTAAGCCATTTAATTTACAATGAGCTATGATTTCTCAGCAATCATTTTACATACTAAGGAAAAAATCAAAACTACAAATCGTTTTCATATGTAATAAATTTTTTATGAATACCAAATTTAAAAATGAATACAGCTGTTATGTTACAGTATGTGGACACTTCCATATTTTTTTTTAACTTTGCAATTTCCTTTTCATATTTTGGAGCATCCATTGCTTTTTCTAGTCGCAAATATGTTTGTAGGCTCTTAGAAAGAGCCTAGAGCTTTGGCACTGTGTTCATAGAGCCCTGTGAATAAGAGGACTTTTCTTGCAGGTTATATAAAAGTCTGTACCTCATGCTGAGGTTTGCTACATACCAGGGACTTTCAACCTTCTTTCTACTTCAGGAGCTCATCAGAAATTATAAGGTAGTTGGTGCTTAGTAAAATAAAGAGAAGCATACGTACATATGTAGGAAAACTTCCTAGCTGGAATAGGTCTCCCTGTTGAGATTGAATTGAAAATTACCACAATAAACGTTTATATAGTATACTATATAACACTTGGTTAAGGCGTTTGTTTGTTTTGCTTACATGATGATCAGTGTTGAAAGGTTAAATTGCAGCAATCTCAACTGTTGCTTCGGCAAGGGAGAACAGTACATAGCGTGGCACAGGAAATGTCATGGCCATTAAGGGATCACCAGGAAGGGAATTTATTTTCAGTAATCCGCCCCACTCAAACATAGCTTTAATTCATTACTTATCACATCAGTACTCAGAAAACGAAGGCAGTCTCCTAGGAAGAAACACAACAATCTTAAAAGGCCACAAGTTGGTTCAGAAAGATAACTCAGCTTTTTTGTTTGAAAATGGGGCACAAACTAGCTGTGAGACTCTGGACAAGTTATTCAACATCTCTGAGCCTCAGTTTGCAAATCTGTAAAATGAGGGTAAAGTATCATACCTAATTTCTGGAGCTGTGATCACGAAGTGAAGTGATGCATGTAAGCACTCTGCCCAGTGTCTGACTCAATAGCTCTGTAAATGTTAGCTGTTAGCATTGAGCAGAATTTGAAGTCTTTTGAGGACTAAAGAATAAAGTAGGTTGCTGGCATTTTGCAGAGCATATTATTTTAAAATTCTCATATCAAGACTTGGTTTGGAAGAAATTTTGAGAGATAATGTAGGGCTTGACAGTATCTTTCATAACTAATAATTCAAATTGTAAAAAAAGAAAAGACAGCAAACTTCCAAATGTGCGACCTCGTTTCATAATAGCTTTGAATAAAACTTATGTTAGAAACTCAGGAATGGCTTAAGTTTGAGAAAGACAGAAAAAAGTGGAGTCTAGTTTCTTTTATGTAATTTTTTATAAAGGAGAAACAGAACATGGTTATCTGAACCATCAAGATGTCAGAACCCCTGGGTATGTGTTAATTAACAGAATCAAAATATGCACATCGCTGTCATTTATTCTTCACTAATCCTTAGGATGTATTCTTAAAATTTTTATTTTAAAAAGTCTTCAATGTCACATAATTGATAGAAACGTGGCCTGAATAAAACCTCCTTGGTGCCCAGATGGCCCCTGGCATCAACCAAGCAGGTTTCTAGCTGGCCCTACTGCAATTATAAGGTCCTTATACACATGTCATCCTATTTCACCTGTTCATTTTACAGATGAGGACACTGGTCTCTAGTAAAAGGTCAACATTAAACATCAGTCTGGTAGCAGAGCCATAACTGAGTCATGGACTCCCGATGGCTTCCTTGATTAACTCCAGGCCACAGAAGCCATCCTGAACAAGGCAAGGGTGGATTTTCCTGAGGATATGCATGACTCCATGAGTATCAGTCAGACTAGAACACAACTTCAAGCTACATGGGAAGATTATGATGCTTGAAAAACAGATTGCATAGCATTGTAAATTGAACCTACCTGGAAACTGGGTGTGTGCTTCCAGACAGGTCCGGGAAGCCATCCAGACATTCATGTACATTTTTTTAATGTCAGCTGCTGTATGGGTATTTTGAGAAGCATTTTGAGTAGTCACAGCAGGAAACCTGGCTTTTGTGTTTTGAAAGTGCCAGCTTTATTACGGCTCAAACAGAAATAAAAGGGAAACAGCATCATTACCCGGCAGGTTTTCCAGGATGGTTTCAGGGGGGATTCTCACTTTTCTAGCTCCAACAGGCTTGCCTCCCCGGCTCTGTGAAAAAGACTCTATCTTGGCAGAACCTGAACCAGATATGAAACACTATTTCCACATTTTCTTGCCATTTTTCCTGGGAAGTCCTTTCATCAGAACATTTTGGTTTGCTGAGAACACGTGTACCTCTTTTGAGAGACAGAACATTCATTTATTTGATGACCTCAAGAGTTTTTTTGTTGTTTTTTTTTTTACCTTCAACTGGAGGTAGGAGGAGAGAAATGGAACTCCAATGGATAGGTAATTGTACCTCTCAGTCACACACTTTCTTGCTGAGCTACATAATGGTTCATGAGCTCTTAACTGAGACTTATAAAAGTGATCCCAATTGTTAGTTCAAGGTCTGTAGCCAGCTTAGAAATTGTTGAAATGTACAAAATAAATGAGAAAAAAAAAAAAACAGCAGGGAAAGAAATTCTAGGTCATGCTTTTAAGAGCTGCTTGACAAAAGGAAAAAAACTATTTCAAGGATGGGAACCATTTCAGTGTTCGGTCTTCTATAGCAGTGGTTTTATTAGGCACAATATGTACATCTCTGGTACAGATGAGTCAATGATTAAGAGAGTTTAATTCTAAGTCCCATGAGAAGCAAATATATTAAATTGTATGGAATCCTGCTAAATACCGGAAATCCTAGGCTGTACAGTTCAGTTAAATTTCTATATTGTATTCTCCTTTGTAATAAGTGGTTAGGGAATAAAAGGAATTCTGAGTTGAGGTAAAAGACAGGAAACAAAGTGAACAAAGTGATAGTACAGCAAGAGTACAGGAAATTTTCACAAGACAGTCCTAAAATATCTCAAAGAAACTTGAGGGAAAATATTGCAGTGCCCATAGGAAATGGATCACATGCATCATCTGATGGCTTCAGGTCAGGGTGCTTTGCTGTGCGAGAGCACAGTGTCACCGTTAATGTTGGGTAGTAACCATCACCCTGGTTTTCCCATTAAGCAACGCAGAGTCTAGGGTTTGCCCAAATGGAAACACTCCCGTCATTACAAATCACTTTCCTCCATTCCCTTCTAGTTGCTCAATTTTGATTAATTTCTGATCACCTCTCAGGTCTCAGCTCAAACATCACTTCCTCAGAGAAGCCTTTCCTGACTCGATCATGATGGAGCTGATTATCTCCATAATACACTCTCTTTCTAGTCCCATATAGCACATGTTATAGTTGATTTTAAATTTCTACACATATGAGATTAATGGCTGTCATCCATCATCTCCTCAGAGCTCAGCACAGTGTCCAGTTTGTTAGCAAATCTTTAAAAGATGTTGGTTAATAAATGAGTAAATGTAGCAATGACTAAACAAGGAAATGGAAGGAACAGAATGGTGGTATTGGAGCGAATGCATTTCCTACTGGGAGGGAGAGGAAGGAGCCAACAATCTTGACTTTGTTTTTAGACACGAAACAAACCACCCTATCTTAGCTTTCACAATTTGCACATAAAATTCAGTAAAACTGTTTTCTCTTCCCACTCTTTATAGAACTTCTGAAGCATGTTGTCCCTTTTCTGCCCATCTTAACATTTAGCACAATGCTCATCATTCAAACACATGCTATGTCAGGAAATTTAAGCCTTATCTGATATGTGGGATAATTATTCTGCAATTGAGATTAATGGATCCCCGAGAGGGACACATCAGAGAAAGGGCATGGCTGAGGCAGACACAGGGCCTCCAGGCCTTCTCCTAGTGTCTCTGCTGTGAGTAGCAATAATACATGTAGTCGTGCACTGGACAGCCCAGTGACGCAACACAGGCCCCCTTCCTGGACCTGCATTAGCCTAGTTTTCTACTGTGCATTTTCAAAAATGACCTTATAATTCACAAGTAATGTCTGTATCTCTACAGCAATGGATTGATGAAAAAATAATCATCCCCAAGTTCTTAAAGTTAGATACTAAAAGCAAACTGGAAAGTTGTCATCTTTCTCTTCTCTTTGTTTACCTCTCCCTCCACCTCTTTCTCACACTCTATAATCTTTTCTTAAAAAACACTTCTTTTCTCCAGGTTAGTATTCTCTGCTTCATTGCTTTGCCCAGTGAGGAAAAGCTCAAGACTACATTCTTGGCTGTTCCCAGAACTGTTCCATAATTCTTTCAACCCTCACCACTCCCATCTCCCCAGCAGCACAGGGCTTAGCCATTTCTTCCATTAGCTGCCTAGAGAACATTGCAAGTAAGAAAAGATCACCATGGCAACCAGGGGAGCATTCTGTATCATGGCATCCTAGGGACAATGGTGGAAACAAGATATGGCTGAACCACAGGTCAGCAGTGATGGTCTACATAATGATCTAGCTCTTGAGATGGAAAACACTGGCATATTTCTTCTAATGGAGGTCTGGTCTAATGCTTATCTAGATAAACCATTCCACTCCCTACCTCTTTCTGGGGGGACCTTTTCAAAATCATTTGTAAGGAAACCATATCCATTCAGCTTCTGAGAGGAGAGAGAGGACAAGCTGCTGAGACCTGAGTCTGGGAAGCAGAAGAAGCAGTTTGGGTATTAGGAGGAGTTCCCCATGAAACAGGAGGTTTTCCCTGTGGCTGTCTTCTGATACCTGACTCATCTGAATTTCTTGCTGAGCTTCAAAACTTGAAATGCACCTGGCTGGACTCTGGCAACAAGGGCTATGGGGGGAACACAGCAAGGGATCCCAGAGGCAGGGCCCCACTGGAGAAGATGAAAGAGGCATCCTGCCACCATCTTGAAAACTGAGCAGGAAAGTGCTCTGGCTTGCTCACCAAGAAGCGACAGACTTGACCCAATCTCTATGACTGGAAGATTAACTACTTAGGGGTTGATCTTGACACAGAGGGAATATCCTGAAAGCACAAACTCTGGAGGGACAGGAAGAGTGCTGAGTCTCAGGCGCCCCACCCCCTACCCTGATTTAGCCGTGGGATAAAGGATGTAGACAGAAAAGGAGAGGAAGACCTCAGAAGAGATCAGGGTTGACCCAACCCCCTCCTCCCCAGCAATCCTCTGAATGTCAGACCCACGCAGCTGGGGCATGACTGAGAAGGACTAATCCAGGTGGAGTCTGGACCTTAGCTGCAATAGAAGGACTCCATTCCAGGATAAACCTGGCAGGGGCACAACCCCACCAGTACCTGGGAAAGGGAAAGAGACAATCTCTCACCTCCCCATCATAAGGGATCCCCCTAACCATACTAGAGTGGGAGGGGAGGGCTGAAGCCCCACCCACTCCCACTACCCCTTCTCCTTCCCTGGGCCTGAGATTGTGAATGAGGCTGAAGCTCTGCAGGAGACAGCAGAGGGGCAGCTGAGAGGAACAATTACAGAACCTGCCACAAGAGGGCAGGTTTTATTGCTGTTGTTTGTTTGCTTGTTAATTTTTTTATATTTTTCCTTTGCGCATGAATGTGTATGTGAGGGTTCAGTCTGCATCTCCCCACCCCCCTTTTTTTTGTTTGTGTTCCCTCTTTCTTTCTTCTTTCCTTTGTTTTCTGTTTATGTGTGTACATGAAGGATTGAGTGTTCATCTTTCAGTTTTTGTTTGTTTGCTTTTTTGTTCTTCTCTTTTTTTAGTTCAATGTGTGTGTGAATATATGTGTGAGGGTTTGATTTGAATTTCTTTTGTTTTCTTCTCTTTTCTTTATCTCTCTGTTACTTCTCCTCTAATTTTGGATTGGGTGTGTGTGTGCATGTGTTTGGTGTTCCTGGGTTTCTTTAGTTGTTGTTGTTTTATTTTGCTTTGTTGTTATCCCAGTTTGTTTTGGGGTGTGTGCGTTTAATTGTTTTTTGCTTTGGTTTCTGCTCCTGTTGTTCTGTGTTTTGTTTTTTTATTTTTTATTTTTTATTTTTGTCTGTCTCATTTCATTCTGCTTTTCTCTGTTCTCCTCACTGATGTTACTTTATTTTGGACTCAGGGAGTACACACGTACCCATTGCATCATCATCTAGAGTGGTTGTGGGGAGTGGATCTTAGGGAATCCATACCACAACCAGTGAACATTGTGATTTGCAAGTAGTTTCTGAATCCTAGTTCCCCATCCTCCACCTAATTTAACTCTCAAAACTACAGCCCTGTTTCAACATAGAACAAATTCAGAGCCCTGATCAGGGAAAAATAGAGGGCTGAGCAAACATTAGAAGTGAAAGAAAGGCCTCTCCTACTGCCATTGAATAATGGAACTAAAGAGAAAAGAAAGAGATCTGTCACAAAAGAAGAGAAATCAACTAAGGATCACAGGTAATTCCCAGTGTTACAAAGAGAAAACACCTGAAAATCAGACATCAGAGCCCAAACAATGAATATCACTAGCAACTGGTCTCAGAATACAACAGGTATTAGGGAATGGGTAGAAATAATGAATTCTTAGAAAGACAAGATATAACACTGAAAGAACTTGAGATTTTAGCCATAAAAAGTTTCATCCAGGAAATAACAAGATGACAAGTATGGAAAGATGAATTAATCAAGCAGAAGAGGGTCTCAGAACCTGAAGACCAAAACATGGAATTAACCCAATCTGTAGGAAGCACAAAAAGAGAACTCAGAAAGAAAGAACAAAGCCTACAAGAGATGAGTGATTATATCAAGAGGACGAACCTACACCTGATTGGTGTCCCAGAAGAAGAAAGAGAAATGGAGAATACCTTGGAGCATGTATTCCAGGAGATTATCCAAGAAAACTTTCCCCTTCTCACTAGAGATGTGACTAACCAAACACAAGAGATACAGAGAACCACCAACAAGATATCCAATGAGAAGACCAACCCCTAGACATATAGTAATTTGCCTACACAAAGTAGGCATGAAGGAAAAAAATCCTAAAGGCAGGAAGAGAGAAAGGTCAGATTACCTTTGGAAAAACCCATCAGAATAGCAGCAGACTATTCAGCAGAAACACTACAAGCTAGAAGGGATTGGAGTCCAATATTCAAAGTCCTCAAAGATAAAAAATTTCAACCAACAATTTCCTTCCTCCCCACCAGTTCAGCTTCACTGGTGATGGAGAATTAAAATGCTTTCCAGACATCCAATCCCTAAGAGATTATGCAGCTTCCAGACCAGCTCTACAGGAGATGCTTAAAAAGGCCTTAAGTACAAAAGAAAGAGAAAAAAAAAAAAAGAAAGAAAGAAAGAAAGACTACATACTTCCCAAGAGAACAACAGAACACAGAATCAATAGAGAATACATTGCAACAGCAAACTTGAAAACACACATATACATCAACCCCAAAGCTAAAAGAAGACAAACAAACAAAGAAAAAACTTTGTAAGAACCTCGTGGCAGGAATAAACAATCACATTTCAGTAATCAGGCTAAATGTGAATGGACTAAATGCACCACTGAAAAGACACAGAAGGGCAAACTGGATTAAAAAAAAAACATGACCCAATAATCTGTTGCATCCAGGAAACTCATTTCACCACAAGGGATGCACACAATCTCAAAGTTAGAGGATGGTAAACAAGTTTCCAAATGAAAGAATCACAAAAGAAGGCAGGAGTCATGATCTTAATATCAGACAAAACAACCTTTAAGCTATCAAAAGTTACAAAAGATACAGAAGTATACAACATAATTATAAAAAATTCAATCCATCAACAAGAAATACCCATCTTAAACATACATGCACCCAACATAGGAGCACCAGCATTTATAAAGCAACTACTAAGTTAACTAAGAAAAGATATTTACTCTAACACTATTATAGCTGGAGACTTAAATACCCCACTAACAACCCTAGATAGATCATCAAAGCAAAAAATCAGCAAAGAAATCTGGAACTTCAGCTTGATGCTCAACCAAATGAACTTAATAGATACCTACAGAATACTCCACCAACAACCACAGAATATACCTTCTACTCATCACCACATGGAAAATACTCCAAGATCAATCACATCCACAGCCATAAATCAAGCACAAACAAATTTCATAAGACTGACATACTGCCATGTACCTTCTCAAATCACAATGGAATAAAAATAAATATCAACAGCAACAAAACTCCCCCAAAAGTCACAAAGACATGGAACTAAACAGCATGATGCTGAATGACTACTGAGTCAACACAGAAATCAAAACAGAAATTAAAAGATTCCTGAAAAAAAAAATGAAAATGAAGAAACATCCTACCAAAACCTCTGGGATATCATGAAAACAGTTCTAAGATGGGAATTTATATCTCTATGAGCACACATCAAGAAAATGGCAAGATCACAAATTAACAGCCTAACAAAATCATCTAAGGGAGCTGGAAAGACAAGAGCACCAAAACCCTAACTTCAGCAGAAGAATCCAGATCACCAAAGAAAAAGCCCAAATATGGGACATAGAAGACACAAATACCACAGAAAAAAAATCAACATAACAAAAAGCTGGTTCTTTGAAAGAATAGACAAGATTGATGGACCCCCAGCAAGAATGACCAAGGAAAAGCGAGAAAAAGACCAAACAAACACAACAGAAATGCAAAAAACCAAATCACAACTGTCTGCAAAGAAATATAAAAGATTATCAGAGATTACTATGCATACCTGCATGGAAACACTTGATAACCTAAATGAAATGGACTTTCTGACATCACACAACCTCCCAAGTTTGAAACTAGAAAACATTGAGACACTAAATAGACCAATAACAAACCAGGAAAATGATTCCATCATAAGAAAACTACCTACAATAAAAAAGCCCTGGACCAGATGGCTTTCCAGTAGAATTCTACAAAACATAAAAGGAGGAGATGATACCATTCTTATTCAAAGGATTCCAGGCAATTGAGAAAGATGGAATTCTCCTCAAATCATTTTACGAAGCTAACATCACTGTTACCCATTCCAAGTAAAGATTCAACAAAAAAAGAGAACTACAGACCGATATCCCTAATGAACATAGATGCAAAAATTTTCAACAAAATTCTAGCAAGTCGGATCCAACAACACATCTCAAAAATTGTCCACCATGACCAAGTAGGCTTCATCCCTGGGATGCAGGGCTGGTTCAACATCCACAAGACTATAAATGCAATTAAATACATCAACAGATGTAAAAATAAGAACCACATGATTATATCATTAGATGCAGAAAAAGCTTTTGATAAAATCCAGCATTGCCTCTTGATAAAAACCCTCAAACACATAGGCATAGAAGAAACATACCTCAAAATAGTAAGTGCCATATATGATAAACTCACAGCAAGTACATTGCTAAATGGACAGAAACTGGAAACATTTCACCTGAAAACTGGAACAAGACAAGGCTCCCCACTCTCATCCTATTGTGTTGGAAGTCCTAGGTAGAGCAATTAGACAAAAGAAGGAATTAGCAGTATACAAATAGAAAAAGAGGAAGTTAAGTTACTCTTCTTTGTTGATGATATGATCCTATACATTGAAAATCCAAGAGAATCTGTCAAAAACCTGCTTTCAATGATAAAGGACTTTGGCAAAGTCTTGGGTACAAAATAAATGTGCAAAAGACAGTCACATTCTTATACACCAACAACAAGCAAGCAGAGAACCAAATAAAAAGCACAATCTCATTCACAGTAGCCACAAGTAATACCTTGACAACTTCCTAATCAGAGAAGTGAAAGACTTTTACAATGAAAACTACAAAAAAACTGCTCAAAGAGATCAAAGAAGACACAAACAAATGGAAAAATATTCCACCCTCATGGACAGGAAGAATCAACATTGCTAAGATGTCCATCTTACCAAAGGCAATCTACAGATTCAATACAATACCCAATAAATTACCAATACTATTATTCTCAGACCTGAAAATAGCAATACAGAAATTCATATGGAAACATAAATGATCACGAATAGCCAAAACAATCCTCAGCAAAAGAAACAAAGTGAGAGGTATCATACTTTACTATACTTTAAACTTTACTATAAGGCTACAATAATCAAAAGAGTCTGGTATTGGAACAAGGGCAGGCATATGAAACAATGGAACAGGATAGAGATTCTGGAAGCAAAACCTCAATTTCTCAACCATCTTATCTTTGACAAAGCCTCCAACAACAACCACTGGAGAGCGGAGAACCTATTCAATAAATGGTGCTGGGAAAACTGGTTGACCTCATGCAGAAGATTGAAACAAGACCCCTACCTATCACCATACACAAAAATCAACTCTAAATGGATCAAAGACCTAAATGTAAAACCTCAAACCATAAGCGCCTTAGAAAGTGCAGGAGACACCCTTGTAGAAATTGAAACTAGAAACTAACTCCTGATCAAAACCCCAAGTGCTCTTGCTATAAGAGATAAGAAACACAAGTAGGACCTCATTAAACTGAAAAGCTTCTACAAAGCAAAAGAAACCATCAAGAGAGTGGGAAGACAGCCCACAGAATGGGAAAAAAATATTTGCCAACTATATATCTGACAAAGGCCTAACATCCAGGATGTATAAGGAATTCAAACACGCTGAAAGGAAAACAACAAACAGTCCCATTAAAAAGTGGGCAAAAGACATGAATAGACACTTCCCAAAGGAAAATATATGAGCAGCCAACAGATACATAAATGAGTGTTCAGCCTCACTAATCATCAGAGAAATGCAAATCAAAACCACACTGTGATACTACCTAACCCCAGTAAGAATGGCCATCATTAATAAAACAAACAACAACAAATGATGACGAGGATGCAGAGAAAAAGGAACACTTCTACACTGCTGGTAGGAATGCAAACTAGTACAATCTCTTTGGAAAACAGTGTGGTGATTTCTAAAAGAACTAGACATTTTCCTTCCATATGACCCAGCAATCTTCCTACCCAGAGGAACTCAAATCATTCTACAAAAAAAGATAAAGGCACATGCATGTTTATTGCAGCACAATTCAATAGCAAAAACATGGAACCAACCATTCTGTCCATCGAAACTGGACTGGATTTAAAAAATGTGGTACTATACACAATGGAATATTATGCAGCTGTAAAGAAAGACAAACACATGGACTTTGCAATAACTTGGATGGAGTTAGAGTCTATCATGCTCAGTGATATATCACAGAAACAAAGAACAGAGTACCACACGTTCTCACTCATAAGCAAACCCTGAACATTTACCATAATACCATAAGAAAGGGTATAAGTAGTGGAATATTGCCAGGATGAGGAAGGGGATACAACATCCATAAGGGTACCTATCTCATGCCAGGCAAAGTGAGGACAAAAGGGAGGCCCAAACTTTACCTATACAATGACCACTTGCATACCTAATCCTGAACTGTACTCCACATCCTTAAAATAATATTAAGAAGAAAAAGAAACCATATCCAGGAACATTTTGTACTCTGTTACATAAAAATCTATTGGTGTATTCTGCATTTTGAACAGATCTTTCATGTATACTTGATTTGGGCCAGAAGAATCCCCTGAAAGGGTCTTGAGAATTCAAAGGGTCTCTAGACCACACTTTGAGAACTGTTGGCATTAAGAATCAAATAAGTTTGTCTATATTCTACTTTATCAAGCAGCCATCTCTTTTGCAATCATGGCTCTTCCAATGAGACACAAATAAAGAACGTTATCCACAATATCACTCATTACATTCACAAAAGCTGTTTTCATTTTTTCTAATCCTTGATCCTTAAATAAAGGAAACCAAGGAACACACACACACTCTCTCTCTCTCTCTCTCTCTCTCTCTCTCTCTCTCTCATAAAATAAATAACATAGGCTGGGCTCGGTGGCTCAACCTGTAATCCCAAGCACTTTGGGAGGCCAAGGTGAAGGGCACAGGGAACAGTCAGAAGGGCCCCCCCACAAGATGGCACCGAATACTACAGGGCCACATGGAAACAACAAAGGCCCTAAGTTCCAGCTTCCCCCTATACGATTTCTCTCGCGAGCAAAGTTCAAACTTGCTAGCCAACAATCTCCTCCTATGACAAATCAACCTTATAATACCCTCCAATAGTAATCTCGGCCCTCCCTATTTCCCCTCTGCTCTACCCAATAGGATGCTAGCACAACCTCTTCCTGCCCTCGCTAAACTAATAAATACAGCCCCTCCCTGCATAACTCTCTCTCTCTCTCTCTCCCTCTACCTCTGTAGCCGCCACTTTAATAAATCTCTTGGTCCCCAACGGGTATGGAGTTATTACTGGCGCCCAAGTACTTTCACAAGGCAAGTGGATTGCCTGAGCCTGTGGGTTCAAGACCAGCCTGGATAACTTGGTGAGACCTTCTCTCAACAATAAATCAAAAATTAGCCAGGCATTGTAGTGCATGCCTGTAGTTCCAGCCACTTGGAAGGCTGAGGCAGAAGGATCGCTGGAGCCCAGCAGGTCAACGCTGGGGTGGACGTGAGTGTGCCACTACACTCCAGCCTGGGTGACAGAGTGAGACTCCAACTCAAAAAAAAATTTAAATAAATAAATAAATAACATAATATCATGGTTCTCAACTTCTTCACACATTTATAACGTTGCATAATGAATAACCACACAATTTTGGTACTACATTTAGATTGAGTGTCAGATTGTCTCCTGTTTTCTTTTTTTCCTGCAGAAACTCCACAGGCATACTTCAAAATTATTGTAGGTTTGGGTCCAGACCACAGCAATAAAAAGAATATAGTAATGAAACAAGTCACATGAATTTTTTAGCTTTTCAGTACATATGAAAGCTATGTGTACACCGTACTGTAGTCTATTAAGTATAACATAGCTTTTTTTTTTTTAAAGTATACCTTAATTTAAAAATACCTTATTGGCTAAAAAATGTGAATGACCATCCGAGCCTTCAGTGAATTAAATATTTTTGCTAAAGAAGGGTCTAACCTCAAAATTAATAGCTGCTGACTGATCAGGGTGGTGATTGCTGATGGTTGGTGGCTGTGGCAATTTCTTAAAACAAGACAACAATGAAGTCTGCCACATCAATAGACTCTTTGTTTCATGTGCGAGTTCTCTGTAGTCTGTAATGCTGTTTGATACCATTTTATCCACAGCAGAACTTCCTTCAAAACTGGAGCCAATCCTTTCAAACTCTGCTGCTGCTTAATCAACTAAGTTTATATAAATATATTAAATTCTTTGTTGTCATTTCAACAATGTTCACAGCATCTTCACCAGAAGTAAATTCTATCTCAAGAAATTGCTTTCTTTTTAAGTTTATTTTATGACAAATCTTAAATATGTATCTATTCCATATATCATTATTATTCATGAGTTTTCTTTTTTTATTTTATTTTATTTTATTTTAGAGTTGTGGGGGAAAGTGAGGATTTATCAAATAAGTAAGTTGCATGAAGGTGAAGTCTGGGCTTCCAGTTGGCCCTCTCTCCCCCAACAGTGGACCAGGTGCTCAGTCTATTGTCAGGTGCACCCCTCCCTCCTCCCTCCTTCCTCCCTCTCTCCCTTAGCTGTGTCCAGTGAATGCCAATCCCAACCTTGTTCATGTGACCAGTGATGAGAGCCTGCATATGACAGCAAAAACATGGAACCAACTCAGATGCCCATCAAAAGTGGACTGAATAAAGAAAATGTGGTATACCTATGTGATGGACTATTATGCAGCCATAAAGAAGAACAAAATCATAGCCTTTGCAGCAACAAGAAGCCACTTTCTTTTCTCATCCATAAGAAACAACTGTTCAAGTTTTATCACGTGATTGCAGCAGTTCCATCACATCTTCAGACTCACTTCAAGTTCCACTTCTAATTCTAATTCTCTTGCTATTTCCACCACATCTGCAGTGACTTCTTTCTTTGAAGTCTTGAACCATTCAAAGTCATCCATGAGGGTTGGAATCAAATTCTTCCAAACTCCTCCAAATGTTGATATTTTTACCTCCTCTCATAAGTCACAAGTGTTTTTAGCACCATCTAGAATTGTGAATTCTTTCCAGGATGTTTTCAATCTACTCTGCCAAGACCCATCAGAGGAATCACTATATATGGCTACTACAGCCTTACGATAAATAGTTTTTAAATAATGAGACTTGAAAGTCTAAATCACATTTTGAATGGGCTAAAGAATGGATGTTGTGTTAGCAGATATGAAAACAACATCCATCTTGTATATCTCTATCAGAGCTCTTTGATGACCAGGTGCACTGTCAATGAGCAGTAATATTTTGAGAGAAATCTTGCCGTACAAAGATGTGCCACCATTCAGCCTTTGTTGTTTCATTTGTAGAGCACAGGCAAAGTAAATTTATGATAATTTTTCTAGGATATTAAATGAGTATTGGTTTCAACTTAAAGCCACCAGCTGCATTAACCCCTAACCAATGAATCAGCTTGTCCTTTGAAGCCTTGAAGTTGGGTATTGACATTTCCTCTCATGTTATGAAAGTCCTAGATGGTATCTTCTTTCAATAGAAGGCTGCTTCATCAACATTTAAAATGTATTGTTGGCTGGGCAGGGGTTCCTTGCCTGAAATCCCAACACTTTGGTAGGCTGATGCAGGATAATTTCTTGAGCTCAGGAGTTCGAGACCAGTCTGAGCAACATGGCAAGACTCATTTCCACAACAAATCAAAAAATTAACTGGGCATGGTGGTGTGTACCTATAGGCCCAGCTACTCAGGAGACTTTATTATACCCAGGAGGCCAAGGCTGTGGTGAGCCATGATTACATCACTGCACTCCATCCAGGACAACAAAGTGAGACTCCGACTCTCTCTCTCTTTCTGTGTGTGTGTGTGTGTGTGTGTGTGTGTGTGTGTGTGTGTGTGTAACATATATATATATAAATGTCAATATTGTTATGTCTTAGGGAATAGGGAGGCCAGAGGAGAGGAAAAGAAATGGGGAACAACTAGTTGGTGGAACAGTCAGAATATACACATCTATTTATTAAGTTTGCCATCTTATATGGGCATGACCTATAGTACCCCAAAACAATAACATCAAAGATCACAGATTCATGGAGATACGTATATATATAACATATAAACTATAATATATAGTTTATTTATGTAATATACACGTATATCTCTATATACACATCTATCTATATATATACACATATAAATGTATAGTTTAGTGTAGCCTTCATCAGTGATCTTAACCAGATCTAGGTTACTTGCTGCAGTTTTTCCATCAGCAGCCTTGTACTTCTTTGTTATTGAAATGGCTTCTTTTTTTTTGAGTTGGAGTCTCACTCTGTCACCCAGGCTGGAGTGCAGTGGCATGCTGCTCTCGGTCACCACAGTCTCGACCTGCTGAGCTCAGACAATCCTTCCTCCTCAGCCTTCCAAGTAGCTGGAATTACAGGCATGTGCCACCACACCAGGCTAATTTTTTAAAAATTTATGATGGAGATGAGGTCTTGCCAAGTTGCTCAGACTGGTCTCAAACCTGTGGGCTCAGGCAATCTTCTCACCTCAGCCTCCCAAAGTGCTAGCATTATAGGTGTGAGCCACCACACCCAGCCTGAAATGGCTTTTTTTCTTCAACCTCATGAACCAACCTCTACAGGCTTCCAACTTTTCTTCTGCAGCTTCGTCATCTCTCTCAGCCTTCATAGAATTGAGCACAGTTCAGATCTCTCTTTGGATGAGGTTTCTGCTTAAGAGAAGTGCCTGGTTTGATCTTCTCTCCAGACTACTCCAACTTTCTCCCTAGCAGCAAAAAGGCTGTTTCACTTCCTTATCATTTGTGTGTTCACTGGAGTAGCACTTTAAATTTTCTTTGAGAATTTTTCCTTTGCATTCACAACGTGGCTGTTTAGCAACAGGCCTAGCGTTGGGCCCATCTTAGCTTTCAACACGTCTCCCACACTAAACTTAATCATTTCTAGCTTTTGATTTAAAGTGAGAGACGTGTGACTCTGTCTTCTTTTTTTACTTGAATACTTGGAGGCCACCGTAGGGTTGTTAATTGACCTAATTTCAATATTGTTGTGTCTTAGAGAATAGGGAGGCCAGAGAAGAGGAAGAGAAATGGGGAAACGGCTGGTTGGTGGAACAGTCAGAATACACACATCTACTTATTAAGTTTGCCATCTTATATGGGCATGACCTATAGTACGCCAAAACAATAACAATGGTAACAAGAAAGATCACAGATCACCATAAGAAATATAATAATGGAAAAGTTTCAAATATTGCAAGAATTATCAGAATGTGACACAAAGTGAGCCCATGCTGTTGGAAAAAGGTACCAATAGACTTGCTCAATACAAGGCTGCCACAAACCTTTCATTTGTTTTTTTTAAAAATAGCAATATCTACAAATCACAATAAAGTGATGTGTGCCTATAATTGTCACAGTGTTCCAAAACTCTTCTAAACCATTGATAGTTATACAATCTAAAATACTTTTAGAATCTGAAGAAAACTTGATTTGTTCTCTACATTCTAGGGTCACAATTATACCTAGAATTATCTTGAATATTATCTGGAAATTTTACTTACAATACTCTCTTGCTCATATATTTATTTATCTAAAAATTTTTTCATTGGGAAAAATATTCAATCCCAAAAGTCATTACAGCTCCAGGTTTGAGTTCTACTCTGATAGGTTATACAACTTTCAAAGTATATCTCAGTAACTAAGTTTTATACACTGAAGAAGAAAGGGCTAAGATCGATGCATTCTAAAAGTTTCTTCCTTAAATTCAGTAATTACAATAATTGTTTACATTAATGAGTGACAGGCATTCTACTTAGCACCTAACATAATTTTACCCCACTCAGTCTTCTCAGCAGTTTTATGAAATAAGTACTATCATCACTGACATTTTACAAGTAAGAAGCACAGAGAGTTTACATAACGTTCCTGAGATCATTCAGTAGGAAAGCATGCAGCTGGGATGAAAATCCAGGTATGACTTAAACTACTATGGACAACATCTAAATCAGAGGTCTGGGGAGCAGAGAGAACAAATTACCCCAAATGTTAAAGTCAGTCACTTTAGAAATATCTCATAGCACTTGGTGGTAACTCTAGTTATGAATTATTCAACCACACAAAAACAGGAAGAATAGTTTTATGACCCCAGCTATCTATTGCCCCAAGCTATTTTCTGTCAGCATATCTCCCCACATACTCTCCCTCCCCACGTGTACCACCTCCGCCTAAGTTCACAGGCTCACATGCATGCACGCATACACTCAAACACTCAAACACACAATGCTGGAGAAAGATATACCTACTAGAAGTCTATCTTAAACCACGTAAACATATTTGATATAGCAATCTTCGTATTATAAGATTTAGAGTACTTGAACGTGGATTTTTACAAAGACAATGGAGCTTCTCACTTCATTTTCACAGTTACACACATACTAAGTCACTAGCCCCAAAGTATTTATCCCACTTTTTTCCTACCCCCCAAAAAATCGATTCTGTTGATTTTTTGCTTAAGACTCTAAAAACAAAACAAAAAGGAGGAAAAGCAAAAAGACATTCAATCTGATAAAATCAATTAAACAGGAGACTGAGCTAAAATGTGGACAATCCTGGTTCATTAATTTTGAAAGTGGTCTCCATCATCTGTAGAAATGTTGTAAATCCAACATATTCTAATGTTTTTTTAGAATGTTATTCCTTCATAAAACTGAAGAAATGTGGGCAAAAAAGTTTTTTAAAAACAGCTTTTAAAAAAAATTGATATTTGTCAAACCTCTAGAGAAAAATACTTTCCAAGTATAAAAGTTATGCAACAATTTCAGGAGAACCTGAGTAAAATATAAGAATACAAACATAGTATTGGAAGCATGAAAAGGTTTAAAAAATAGTGAAGAATTACCTGCTTAGGAGCCAGGAAGAAGGTAAAATTTAGAGTTAAACCTGTCATTTGAGACAACTTTTCCCCTTGCTGATACCGGCAACTGAAAGACTGAGTAGCATTCTTTGAAAGTCTCAAAATGTTAGGAAGCAAATTTGAAGTGCATTAGTGAAGGATGCTTGTCCTTAGAAAACACTCCCCTTTGGGTAGGAATCCTGTTAGATACACTAATAGTAATAAGGAACCAAAGATAAACAAGTGGCCATGAACTATAGACCAGCTTTGGATCTTTCAGATAGCTCAGAAAATCTTTGAATTTTAAAAATCTAAAATTTCTATTGAACCGAGGTTAAAGAAACCAGATGAAACATTTCTCTATGAAGATAATATTATCGTAGGACTTAAATTATTTTTACAAACAAATGTTAAAATACTATGTCAAGTATATCAACAAAGATAATTAGACACATGAGGAGAAAAGGAGATTTAAATAAGAAATAGTAAAAACAGCAGACAACAGAAATATACCTACAGGGGTTTCATATATCATTATCTGTCATAGATTTTAAAATAACTGTACTTACTATGTTTAAAGACACAAATCAAATTGTGGCAAGAATTCATTATTAAAAAATTACATTGTAAATGTGAAAAAGAACCAAATGGAAATTCAATAGCCAAAAACTGTAACAAAATTAAGAACTCAGTGTTTGGTTTCAACAGTAGATTAGACTTGGATAAATAAAGAATTAGTAAACTAGAAGATAGTGTAGAAGAAAATATCTAGAGTGAAACAAAAAATGGAGAATATGAAAGAGTGCTCAAGAGACATAGAGGGCATAGTGAAAACATGAGTTTCCAAAGGAAAGCAAAAAAAAGGGGGGGGGGGGTGGTCAGAAACTATATGTGGCATTACAGCTAGATAGGAGATAATTCTGGTACTCTGTAGCACTGTATGAATATGGTTAACTGTAATTTATTACACACTTTCAAAAACCTAGAAGAGAGAATTTTAAGTGTTCTCAACACAAAGAAATGATAAATGTGTGAGGTGATAGATATGCTACTTACCCTGAGTAAATCTTATATATTACATACATGTATTAAAATATCACTCTGTATCTTAAAAAACATGTACAATTATTATGTATCAATTAAAAAGAAAAAGAAAAAAACTATATTTGGAGATACCACTTAAGAATTTTTCAAAACTAATGAGACTGTTTGATTCACAAATTAAAGATCAATGAACTTCAAAATGTAATAAATAAAAAAGTATATTTAGAAGCATCACAATAAAACCAGTAATAATAAAGGCAAGGAAGAAATCTTAAAAGTAGCTGTGGTAGGTAGAATTCTGAGATGACTTCCGAAATTTCTACCTTTTTGTATACACATCCTGTATGATCCCCTCAGCCCCTTGACTAAGACCTGTGAATATGATGGGATAGTCCTGCCTTGATTAAGTTACATTATATGGCAAATGTGATGGCATAGTTACTCCTGTGATTACATTAAATTATAGAAGAATCACTAGTAGCAAGCTGGTGAGAGATTATCCTGCTGGATTTGAAGAAGTTGCCATGTTGTGCAATGGACACATAATTAGGACCAGGTGGCCTCTAGGGGCTAAGAACAATCCAGCAAGAAAATAGGGACCTTAGTCCTGTAACTGCAAGGAACTGAATTCTGTAAATAACCTGAATGACCTTGGAATATAATCTTGAGACTCAGATGAGATCACAGGCCCAGCTGACACCTTGATTACAGCTTTGTGATATATCCGGAGAACACCCAGGAAACTTTTGAGTCTGATTCACCAAAAATGTGAGACTATAAGTCTGTGTTGTTTTAAGGTAATAAGTTTATGATAGTTTGACATATAGGAATTGCAACAACAAATCTGGTATCTTCAAAGGAACGATTAGATTTTACTGCCATTTTCTTATGAGAAACGATGGAAACCAACAAACAATGAAATGTTAACTTAATTTGCAAAAAGAGGTTGGGCTCGGTGTCTCAGCCTGTAATCCCAGCACTTTGGGAGGCCGAGGCAAGTGGAGTGCCTGAGCCCATGGGTTTGAGACCAGCCTGAGCAACTTGGTGAGACTTTGTCTCTACAATAAATGAAAAAAGTAGCCAGGTTCCTTCCAGCTACTTGGAAGGCTGAGGCGGAAGGATCGCCAGAGCCCGGCAGGTCTACGCTGGGGTGGTTGTGAGCGTGCTACTGCACTCCAGCCTGGGCGATGGAGTGAGATTCCAACTCAAAACAAAAAAAGGGTTTTTTTGCAAAAAGAAGGTAACTGTAAAACCAAAATTCTATACTCTGAAAAAATATCCTTCAAGAATGAATTTGAAGTAATATTTTCAGATGAAAAAAAAAACCAGAGAAAATTTATTACCAGAGGAAGCACATTAAAGTAAATACTAAAAGATTGGGCAGAAAACAAATGACCCCAAATGAAAAATGGAAGACAAAGAAAGGAATTATAAACCAAAAAAGAGAGTAAAATGTGGGCAAATATAAATGACTTGGATAAATCAAAGATGCATGTTGAACTTTCCTGATTTCAACTCTAAAATGGCTGTAAATTTATGTTTGTACACTTTTCCATTTTGGCTGACAATTTAAGAGTGTTAAGATTTTAAAATGCAAAAATTAAAAAGATGAGTTTGCTAATTTTAACTACTATATTGTTTAAAGTTCTACAGTCAAAAATATCTGACATGTATGCTTCAAATAGAAAAGATGGCATCTTTATTTTTCAGTGAGTCCATAACAATTGATGAAAAAAATCTTGAATTCCTAACAAAGAACAATAAAAAGAACAAAAACGATGAGCCAAGAATCCTCAAAAAAGATGCATGTAGTGAAACCCATTTGGACTGTCATATTAGTTAAATAAATAAATAATCTTATCTTTTGCTATTAAAATTTTCTGTACTTTTTTTTTTTTTAAGTGAGGAAAGCAGGGTTTATTGAGATGACAGAAAAGTTCCCACGGTGGGAGGGGACCTGAAGGAGTTGCCCAAAATTTTATGTACTTTTCTGATGTTTATTGTTAGGAGATTTGATGAATAGAAAACAATAAAAACAGAGTTGAAAGAAATATGCCAAAATCATAATAATGGTTATGCTATAGTGGTAGGATTATGAGTAACTTTTGTGTTTGTTTTCTACCTTTTATGAAAGATTTTATATTCATTTCAGTATTTTAAATTATATTTACTTTATATTTTAGATTTTTGGAAGACATTATAAACGAAGTTCTCTGAGCCAAGTTGGTATAAATTTGAAGTTTTCTTAAAAATACTCCTTTTGATCTTATTTTAAATATTCATTGCTAGCTAGGCTCAGTGGCTCAGCCTGTAAACCCACGCTTTGGAAGGCCAAGGTGAGTGGATTGCCTGAGTCCGCAGGTTCGAGATCTGCCTGGGCAACTTGGCGAGACCTCATCTCTACAATAAATCAAAAATTAGCTGGGCGTGGTAGCACACACCTGTAGTTTCAGCTACTTGGAAGGCTGAGGCGGAAGGATCGCCAGAGCCCAGCAGGTCGAGGCTGCGGTGGCCGGGAGCGGCCATTGCACTCCAGTCTGGGCAACGAAGTGAAACTCCAACTCAAAAAAAAAAAATTCATTGCTATATACAATTGGAATCATTTATTTAATTTTTTTTCATTGCTCTATTTCACTTCAGATACAAAAGATGTTTTGATTTCATCCCCCTCAGCCCACCACACAAATAAATATTTTTTTATAATTCATACGAAAGAGAAAGAAGGAAAGATACTAAAAAAAAAAAAAAAAGGACAATATTTTCAGAAATTTACTCCATTAAATATGGGTTATTTTAGTTTTATATTAATAAATGGCTCATATGTTAGATGAAACTCACATACCACAAATAACAAACTCTTCTGACATTTTATAGACTTTTATAAAGAGAAATGAGAAATTTAGAAAATTCTTGTACCACGGTGAAAATGACTAATTTTCTGAATAAATAAAATGCTCTTGGAAGATCTATGTTTAAGTTTCATATAACGAAATTCATCAAATATTTTTATAGCTTCTAGATTTTGTATACCACTTAGGAAGTGTTACCACTCAAAGATTATTTTTAAAAATCCTTTGAGATTTTCTTACAGCATTTATATGATTTTAATGTATTTTTACATTTAAATTTTGGTCCACATGAAATTTGATTTTAAATAATTAGCAAGTATCTACCTTTATTTTTTTGCAATTGTATTAACACAGCTTATTGAATAATCCATTATTTTTCATTACTTAAAAGCTATCCATCATTACATGACTATTTCTGGACTTTTATGGTTCTATCTCCACGTTTATTCTTGGGCTCACGAAAACGTTGTTTTACTTACTACAGGATAGCGTACTGGTTAAGAGCACAAACTCTCCAGCCAGACTACCTGTGTTTTAAGCCTGGTTCCCACACTTACTAGCTATCAGAGCAAGAGTAAATTACTTGGCCCATCTGTGCCTCAGTTGCTTATCTGTAAAATGGGGATAATAATAACATCTTGTTAGGTTTGTTTGAAAGGCTATATCATAATATTTAATATATGTACAGCACTTATAGCTGTCTCTAGCACATAGCAAACGGAGTCAAATGTTTATTAAATAAACACATTTTAGTATCTGAGATAACTAATGCCTTTTGTTATGTAATATTTTCTGAATCTTCCCAGCTATTCTTCTATGTTTCTTTTCCATGTAAACTGTAGAATAAGGTAGTTCAAAGATAAGTATGTTGCATTTTGGGGGGTTAATAGTACACATATAGATTGACTTATGCAGTATTTACAATAAGGGCTTTCTCACCAAGAACAAAGAATATATCACTACATTTGATCAAATTGTCTTGAACTCTCAAAAGCAATTTAAAGATTTTTTTTACTTAGATGTTACAAAGTTTAATAAGTTTTATTCATAGATATTTTATATTTTTTGTTTATTATTATAAATGTAATTCTTCCATTAAGTTTTTTTTTTGTATATTGTACAACTACTGATTTTTGCACATTAATAGTGTAGTTAGCTAGTTTAAGGAGTTCTTATCTACTGCTTCTATTACTTTACCAGTTGATTATTTGGGTTTTCTATGTATATTGTCAAATCATCTCCAAATAATTGACATTTGCCTCTTTTCGTCCAATTTTTATATTTTAGCCTTTTCTCATTGAATTACATTAGCAATGATAGACTGGCTTTAATCACTATTAAATATGATATTTAAGGCTTAAGTTTCACTTTCTGTGTAATATAACCATGATAATAATTATTGTGATAATAATTATGAAATGTTTAGTATGTTCTGTGTCTTTCACATACAGTGATTAAATTAATCCTTACTCAACTCTCTAAGGAAAGTTTATATATCTATTTTACAGTTAAAGAAATTAAGGCACAGGGAGGTCATGCAAAATGCCCAAGTTCATACATTCTCCTCCTAGAGCTGGCATTGTACTAGCCACAACAGCATAGCTATTATCTGTCTCCTCACCATTTTGTACCCCTTGTGGGTTGGAGCTCTTAAGGCAAAGCCTGGAACACAATAGGCATTCAGTAAATGTTTGTTTGGAGAAATAAAGAAGGAGCTGGCTTCTGAGAAAACTACAGACACAGTTTGGATATGATAAAAGTGAGTTGCCTGCAGAAATTCTGATGGTGACCTCCTATAGACAGTGGGATAAATATATCTTGAACTGGGGCAATGTCTTGGCTAAAGCTAAGATCTGAAGTCACAAACTGAAGGGATTTTGAAGTCACAAGAGTAGTTGAAAGCACACATGGATGTAGATTAAGTTTAAAAAAAAAAAGGCAAAAAGGTATAACAGCAACTGCAGCAACTCACCAGGAACAGGAGTGAATGCTCTTAGAACAGGCACTGGAGACTGAGAGGAGAATCAAAGGTGTTTATTCCGGAAGTCTCCGGTGGAGTAGCTTCCCAAAATCTGAGCCCTGACCCTCAGTTTCAAGCTGCTTTTATATAGCTTTTTGGTTACAACATACATGGGTTTGCTATTGGTGGGTTTACAATTTAAAAATTAGGACCTGGAACAGTTACTTCTACAACAAGCACTGAAGCAGACATTTTTATGGACATTTCCATATGAGGTGTAATAAAGCGTGTTTACAGAAACAGAGATTGCAGTTAAGGACGATGGCATGTAGCTGCTGACTTAAAGCATATTTACAGAAGCAGAGATGGCATGCAGTTGCTTACGTACGATAAGACCCTTGAAATCAGTTTTCCTGCTTAATTCCTGTTTTTCTATCTCAAAGGTACACAATATCATGGCATTTCTTACCAGAACAAAACAATGTGCCTAGGACATTGGGAGGATTCATGCCAACACACTTTCTTAATAGATTCCCTCAAGAAAATTATATGTATATAATACTGTATTATATACATATATATGTATTATATACATATACACACACAGTGTGTGTGTGTGTGTGTGTGTGTGTGTGTGTGTATGAAACTATTTTAGTCTAAACAAGAATAAATTTTCTGGAAAAGAAACCCTTTCCCAGCTCTCCAGATAGGCTCTATTATCTTATTCTTCCACTCAGCATTCCTTATTGTTTTGCCCACTGTTGGTATTTCTTAATCTATAGTAAATGGGCTTATCCATTGCTTTATTTCCAACTGTAGTATCTAAATGTGTTCCCAATGTCTTTAGTACTTCTTTGAATCAGATAACCAATTTGTATCTTAAAATCACTGAGTCATTAAAATAAAGTAAAACATGAAAAAATCTAGCATGCAAAAGAATTGCAAGCTCACCAACAGGAGACAAATTTTGATAAGAGCAACCAACACAGATATCAGGACTCAAAAACCAAGAGGAGTAAACAGATAAGCCAGGCAAGAGGACAGAGTAGACTGGCAGCACCAGGGCCCCAGTGTCCTGTATCAATTTCTACTTCTCCTTGTCAACAATGAATTCCAACAGCGTGACTCTCCTTGAATTTCCAGAAAACAAGTTAGTCCAGAACTGGGTTTAGAGACAGATAGTGTCAACAGAATGAATTCCAACACAAAAACTAAGATTGAAAAAAAAAATTATAACACACTGCCTTCTATATTTATATCCATAACACCATTTTGTTTGTTTGATGGGGTTTTTTTGGGGGGGAGGGAGATGACCGAAAATAACAGAAACCTCAATTAAGTCTGAATTAAACAATGAGAAAAAACTTTACATGTGTAATACAGTAACACCAAATCTGAGAGCACTTGTGTATAATGTTTACCTCTTCCAAAGAAGTCACCTGGAGGTCCTAATTAAAACATTATGGGAGGGCAACCCCTTCAGATCCCCTCCCACTGTGGGAGCTGCTTTTCTATCCTCTCAATAAATCCTGCTATCTAAAAGAAAAAAAAAATTATGGGAGAAAAATCCACACCTCAGAGCTGTACAGCATGTAGGCAAGCAAGTTAGTCAAATTCCTATCTGGTGTTTACAATTACACTGATTATGAATAAAGACTTTCAGCTTCGCTTGGTCATCTGCATCCCATGACTCAATACTGGGAATATGTATACCCTTCAGACACCAGCCTTGGCCAGAGGCTGCTCCCTGAGGGAGGGGGGTAAAACAGTATACCCAAACAATACCTCACAATGTAACCCAAGGGGAAGTCTAGAAGGTGATTCAGCATCCTGCTGATGTTGACAAGACTCAAGCTCTTTCCATTTTTCTGCTCTGCTGGACTCTTTTCCCTTCTCTCGGAGATAGGTCCACCCTGTGGTCATGGCTAGCAGCCAGCAGAAACTGAGGCCATGGTTTCTGTAATCGCATACAGCAGGAAGCAATGAAAACATCTGTCTTAGATGGAGAATATAAGACGCTCATTCTGTCAAATTGGACAAACCTGAGACACAGGTACCAATCAGAGTTATTAGGTAAATTCTATGCACCAACCCTCATTTATACTAACCAAGATCCAGCCCTAGGGTTTCAGATGCGGAGGACACAAGGACAAAAAGGAGTCTCTTTGAAACAGGCAAAAGGGAATATTTCATGTTAAAGAGGAAACAGATCATGTCTCTATATCCCATCAGAAAGTACAAGGGAACTCAGTAGTAGGCACGGAGTTTGCTGTGATTTTCCAATTCAGTATAGTCTATTGGTTTGTTGCTATGTAAAGTATTTTAATTGTATATTAAAATGTCACAGTGTACTTGAATATTTTTATGAAAATACTAGCTTTCTTTTCAAAATACAGTGAGTTCGAATCCATTACATTCCAGAGCCATTGTTGGTTAGAACAAAAATACTACTAATTTTCTAATAAGGCTCAATGTGAAATCTAGCAAGGATCCAGCAATTATACAATGTGAGCTATACTCACATATCTACACTATGGAAAGCAAGAATAAGATAGGAAGTCTTTAGAACTTTCACTATGTTCTGAGTCAATAAATGGCATGTTTTATTAGTTAAATCTTTCACATTAATAGTTACTTAGCACCTATGCCCTTTTTCATTAGTTTACAAAATTATGTTAGCACTGGAACATTTTTTGCAAAGGAAATTTGTATGAAATACTAGTGTAGAAAACAAGAAGTGGAATTGTTCTGATAGAAGCAGGAGTTCCACCTACTTTGCCTTTTCCTTATTTTGACACTGTTCTCCCCTGGGAAAAGGGTAGGAGCTTTATAAAACCATTTGAAAACAAGTGCTTCTTATTATTGCCAAAGGTTATGGAAGTAGCCTAAAGTAGGGCTCTTGTAATTAAAATGAAGTTACCCATAATGCTAACCTTGCTATGAATACCCGGATTCATATCCTTCCTAACACCAATTTGCATTTTATTATTAAAGATGTAGAAATACTAGTCAATAGAGAATTCCATCTAATAGACTACTATATGATTATCAAAAGAATGCTGACCTGGAAAATAACATAGTAAACAAAGTTCTTGTTGGAATATATGATAAAGAAATGTGAATAAATGGTGTGGGAAAATAGTGATTCTTCTGCAGATGCATCATTATACATTCTTCAGTAGGTTAGGTTTATTTCATCTTACCAATTAGGGGTTGCATAGTAGCTTCTTTTCAGTTTAAGTATGACTTTGCTCACACACTTGTAATCAATACAAAAGTGGGTAATGCTTTATAAGTAAACACATCTGTGTATAGTTATGGCTATAGGAAATTCCAAATAAGCCATTCATTGGAATCACCAAAACTCTCTGTTGACATGATAAAGAGTTTGTTATGTTGTCTTGTTTATGTAATATTTGGGGGTGGGAGAGACTGGTCTGGCCTTTCAGATTTGTCACAGTTTGAGGAGAGGAGATCAGGACTTTGTCACCCTCCTCCCCAATCCACTGACCAATCATTGGATCTGGCTGTCCACAGGGAGGGGGTGACGCATAACCTTGGGTAAGACAGCAGCCTTCTACCCAGGACATTCCTGTGGAGGGTTCAGCTCTGAACAGTAGCTGCCAATCTTCCCCACAGCAGAAGGAGTGTTTTTGTCTTGAAGGGAGGTCAGTGATACACCACAGCACCAACTTCTGATTCCAACTTTTTCTTCTAAAAATTGATCACTAAAGACACATAATTCAGTGTTTATTCTGCCTATTTGAGATGACCTGGCAGAGTAACCTCACAGCACTAATGGGTGAGATGATGTTCTACAAAAAAGAATCCCTGCTGGCAAATGCAAAAGGAAAGTGAGAGTTGGAATATCAACATTCTACAAACCCCTGTAAACTCTGACTTAGACAATGGTCATCAACACATGCCAAAATTATTAGGGGAAATGCTGAAGGAAAACTTCATAGTGAAAGAACCAGAGTTTCATCTCTGGAACTCATGATTTAATCTTAGAATCATAAAAGTAGGACATTATCTGCCTCCTGAGCTGGGCAGTATGACATCCACAGTGCCACTTAGGAAATATATTTTGTTCTAAAAAACAAAAATTTGAAGGCTCATTTTAGCTCTAACTTTAATTCTACACAATAAGAGAAACAAGCAGAACTGCACCACAAAAGACACAACAGTCAAATCCAGAAAGCGGGACCTCACACAGGTCAATGGACCAGATTTCTTCAATATGCCAATGGCTTGAAAAAACAAGGTGGGGTGATAGCAGAGGAGGTGGGTGGGAAGAGAGGAGGGGAGCGGACTTAAGAGAACTAACCATGATAAACAATGTGGAAACTGACTTCTTTAGATATTGATTTAAATGACTATAAAAAGACTGTTTTAAGAAAAATCAACAAAAGTTGAATATGGAGTAGGTTTTAGATAAGATTAAGAAATTATTTATTAATTTTATTAAACATGATATTGTCATTGTGATTGCATTTGAAAATGTCCTTACTTTTTTTGGCAGGGGAGGGGGTTGGAATGCATGCTAAAGTATTCAGCTGTGAAATTACATTGTTTTGTATTTATTTTCAATTACTCCTGGCAAAAATAAGAAAAGATGGGGTGAGGTGGCAGAGGTGGAAAAAAGAGAGGAAATAAGACTGAATGTTGCTACTCATGAAAGCTGTGGAATAGCGCTGAAATACACCACCCCATTCACTCTACTTTTTTGCATGTTAAAAAATTTCATAATAAAAGATAAATTTAAAATTACCTGTTTGACAAGTTTTTTTGATATTTTTCTTTCCCACTCTGGGAAAGAATGGGAACACTGGAGACTTTTTTAATGTGTTTGAGAACATTTGTGCAGAATGGTTCAATTATAAATATAACACACACCTCTGAATTTGTGGCAATTTAGAACTTCCACCAAAAAAAGGAATGTTCATTATTCCTTCCTTGATGCATTTCTACTGTTCAGTGATGCTAATGTCGCATAGACACAAGGCAAAAGATGGAAGAATATATTTTCTTTAATAAAATATCATCATTCTCTTTGTGAAGAAGGGGTTATATTTTAGACTTCTAGCCCCAAGATAATACTGTCCAGCATCCTTAAAATTCTAGCCCAATCCATTTTTAATCTGAAAATCCCATTAAAATATGCAAGGTAAGTCTGTACTTTCACAATTCACTTATTGCATATTAATTTCTGAGAATGAATATTCTGACTATATATTTGCACTGGTTTCTACTCATCTAGAGGCATGGCCAAATTGTAGACAGAGGTTAATGTGTGTTTGGACACTTTGAATTTTTAGATAGGGCATCATAGTGTTGACTAGAAATATCACTGATATCAAATTTGGAAAGACAAAATGAACGATGGAAATACTGAATATTGCCGGGCTCGGTGGCTCAGCCTGTAATCCTAGCACTTTGAGAGGCCGAGGCGAGTGGGTTGCCTGAGCCCGCAAGCTCGAGATCAGCCCAGGCAACTTGGCAAGACCTCGTCTCTACACTACAATAGAAATCAAAAATGAGCCGGGCATGGTAGCACGTGACTGTAGTTCTGGCATTTTGGAAGACTGAGGCAGAAGGATCACCGGAGCCCAGCAGGTTGATGCTGGGGTGGCCATGAGTGTGCCCCTGCATTCCAGCCTGGGTGACAGAGTGAGACTCCAACTCAAAAAAAAAAAAAAAAAAAAAAAGGAAGAAAGAAAATATAGAATGTCATTGATTCTCATGTTTGGGCAGAAGGAAAGTTCGCTGCTCCTGGCCTTTCACTCAGGGCACATGAGTAGGAGGCTTTTCCATTACTGAGTTGTTCACTATTATAGAGATAAACTGGAATCTTGATATCCTTCTTCCCAAACCAAGGATCTTTTCTAAGATTTTATTTCTGTCCGTTTCGATGAAGTTCATACTTTTGAGCTGTCACTTGAAGCATACATCTTTTCTTCAGCCCCAGATGTTTGATTTCTGAACTGACGATCCAGCAATCACACTTCCTGGAATATGCTCAGAGGATCATAAATCACTCCTCCAAAAAGACCCCTGCACATGTATGTTCATTGCAGCACTATTCACAGTAGCAAAGACATGGAACCAACCCAGAAGATCACCGAGAGTGAACCGGATAAAGAAAATGAGGTACACACATACAATGGAATAATATGCAGCCATAAAGAAGAACAAAATCATGGCCTTCGCAGCATCATGGATGCAGCTGGAAACCATGATTGTAAGTGAAATGTCATGGAAACAAAAAACTGAACACCCCATGTTCTCACTCATAAGCAAGCCCTGATTACTGGACACATGAACACAAAGTGGGAACGACAGCGAACGCTGCTCAAGAGAGGAGGGACAAGGGGCACACAACCACGCACTGGGTACCAGGTCCACCACCGGGGGAGAGAGAGCTCGCTAGAAGCCTAAACCTCGCCTGTACAAAGGTACCTATGCAGTAAATCCTCACATGTACCCTACAACTCTAAAATTAAGAAACAAAATAATTTAAGATTCTTGGTTTCTATTCTTAATCATATCTCTTGTAATGGCCAAGTAGTTATAATAAATAAGGTTTTATGTGATCGTTTTTAATAATTTGAAGGCTACAGACCACCTAGAGTATCTGTATCAGCCAAAGTCCTTGTTGCAAGTGACAAAATCAATTCTAATTTAAGCAGAACTCCGACTCGTTAAAGAGATATCAGGTAGTTCAGAGTCATTGGGCATGGTGAAGAATCGGCTTGGTGGTTAGGCAAGCAGGAAATATGTCCAAAATTTTTCTTCAGAATCAGTTTCAGGGTGGACACCCCTGCCATCTCTAAATATCCATGCTGAGGCGTTGGTGCTTGAATCACCATCACTGACCACTGGGGCAGGACTGGCAGCTATCCTTGTGGCCTCAGGATTCACTCTTCCTGTGACTACCACCACAATCAGAGAGTCCCCAGTGTATGCCATGTGTTTGGGTCTCTACTTCCCAATGACATTTCAGGTGCACTGGTAAAATAAGGGACAAGTGGTATATACTCCAGCTGCAAGGGAGGGTGCAAAAGCATTTGTCTGGCATTTTTGCCCTCTAGGCTGGGAGAGGACCAAGACTTGTATAGGAGGGATGCTGGACACCAGGTAGATAAAGAAAAAAAAGGATAAATATCCAATACAAAGTCTCTAATGAATGTTGTATTCTTCCCATAAAATATACACACAAGTTTTTATGTATTTTTTAGTTAGTTTTTTGGACCTTTAAAACCCATTCATTGGGTTGCTAGGGAAAGAAAAAAGATCTTGATGGTGGTGGTAGTTGCTACTGAGAAAAAAAGTCCTGGTGTATAGTAAAAAGCCTATAGAGAATTTGCTCTCATTTAGTTCTAACTTTCTAAATCAAATATTTAAACTTAATATTAATACATCAGATTGAGTTTTAGGTGAAGAGTATGGCTATTTAAAATGAAAAGAATTCAGGCTGGGCGTGGTGGCTCATGCCTATAATCCCAGCTCTTTAGGAGGCCAAGCTGGCAGGATCACTTGAGCCCAAGACTTTGAAACCAGCCTGGGCAACATAGCGAGACCTCACCTCTATTCAAAATCAAAAAAGTTTACCTGAGTGTGGTGGCTCACACCTGTAATCCTAGCACTTTGAGAGGTGGAGGTGAAAGAATTACCTGAGCTCGGGGGTTCGAGACCAGCCTGGGCAACTTGGCAAGACCTCATCTCTACACTAAATCAAAAAATTAGCCAGGTGGTGGTGGCATACACCTACAGTTCCAGCTACTTGGAAGGCTGAAGCAGAAGGGTCCCTGAGCCCAGCAGGTCAAGGCTGCAGTGGCTGTGAACATGCCACTGCACTCCAGCCTGGGCGACAGAGTGAAGACTCTAACTCAAAAATTAAAATTAAAAAATAGCTGAGTGTGCCAGTGCACACTTATAGTCCCAGCTACTCGGGAATCTCAGGTGGAAGGATCACCTGAGCCCAGAAGTTGGAGGCTGCGGTGAGCCATGATTGTGCCACTGCACTCCAGCCTGTATGACAGAATAAAATTCTGACTCAAAATTTTTTTTAAATTAAATTAAATTAAAAGAATTAGTAATAAGCTATTTCCCTTATGAATTATGTCCATAAAAATCATAAATTATCATCATATTAATGAAAGGACATTTTTATTATTATCCATGTAACTGTACTACTATTAATCAGGGCCCCAGGTGACCTGTCTTGAGCTGTGATTTTTATTTGTGTACGCATATACAAGGAAGGACTCCCAAAAAATCAGAGTTATCTTTTGGAGGGCAGGACCCTTTATTACAGGCTTATCCTGTTACATAAGTGTTCTAGGAACCCATTGGGCATCTGTGTGCCAGCTAGCATTGTTGTGAGAGGCTGTGTTCAACTTCAGAGAATTTGTTTTGTTTTGTTTTGTTTTGTTTTGAGATTCATCTCATGATGGGGGATTTACAAGCGCAGCAGCCCACACCACTCCCAGTGTTCAGCATTCTTTGACCAAAAACAGCATGGCCCAGCCCCCGTGCCCCACCCTCTTTATTCACCCGATCTTGCCCTGAGCGATTTTATTTGTTTCTCGGATGAAAAAAGTCTTCAAAGGGAAACAGTTTGCCCATGTGGAATAGGTGAAACAAACAAAAAAAAAGTCAGGAGCACTAAAAGGTGTCAAAATTGACAAGTTCAAAAATTGTTTTGAGCAACGGCGAAAGCATCTTAGTAGGTGTATTGCATCAAACGAAAAGTACATTGAAGATGACTGAAGTTTAAACATGTAAGAATAAATACACAATTTTTAAATAAATAATTTAATAAACTTTTTAATAAATAAATTCTGGTTTCTCTTGGGTCATATATATATATATATGTGTGTGTGTGTGTGTATATATATGTATACATAGGCAATCCAGCTATCAAAACTTATTTCAGATAGATTTTTCAGTTTCACCTCTCAAGAAATATTAAGAAGAATCTAATTCACCATCCACGACAATGCTTGTCTCCTTCCTCTTCTTTCCTTCTAGAGAATCCCCTGGATCCTCTAGAGTTGTGTTGCCCAATAAAGTAGCCAGCCACATGTGGTCACTTAAATTTAAATTAATTAAAATGGAATGAAATTAAAATTTCTCAGTCACATGAGCCACATTCAAGTGCTCGACAGCCACATGCAGCCAGTGGCTACCGTAGTGGACAGTCCAGCCATAGAACGAGTCCATGACTGCAGGAAGTTCTGCCAAACAGCACTGCTCCAGGGCCTCTACAAACCACCCAACTCTCTGACACCCGCCTGGGCAGCAGCCTGCTGCCCGACTTCCTCAGCTCTTGACATTAAATGGTGGCCCTCTGCTTCAGCCCTCCCCCCTTTTTTTCCACGTCTCACAGGTCAGCTCCTTCTCTAGCATGTTTTTCTAATTTTACATCACAAATGGATGCAGGGACTGAACTGACAAAAACAGAAAGCTCTCTGAACGAGATGTAAGCCTGGAGTCAAGCAGGAAATGTGTATATGATTAGATAACTTGTTACAGTCACATCAGTAATGATAATTACTATTATATACAAAATGTCTTTTGATGCACTCCGTATTTTCACCTAATATATTATATCTAACTCAAGATAACCCTTTAAGAGGAGAATTGCTCCAATTTTATTTTAAAGATGACAAACTGATGATCTGAGAACTTAAATCTTTTATCCACAGTCGTACAGCTAGCAAGAGTTGAGGCCGGGGTAGATGCAGGATTTCCTACGAAGCCTCAACTCTGTGCCACTGCCCTGAGAAGCAATACTGTGTCACCCCAAAGATATAAAAATGTACATTCCCATGGCAACATAAACAGATAAGAGTAACATTCCCAAAGATCCCTTGCAGATACACTAAATGATAAGGCAATGCCACAAATACATTTTTTAAATAAACTCTTAGAGGAAAGAGAACCTACTTGATCTTGTCCCAGCATTGTCTGGCCAGAGGCATTTTAAAGGCTCAAAATTCATTATGAAAATGACTAAGCAACACTTTTCCTTTTGGACTCCAACAATCCTTTCCAACTCTTCTGGTTTGACCTTAAAAATAATTTTTAAATGTGTAATCAAATAAGCAGATGGAAGAATGCCAGCTTTACCCTTCATAACTGGTAGTCTATGCAAAACCATCTGAGTTTAATCTTCCCACTTGATTTACCTCATGTTTTAAAAATTTGTCCAGCCAGTGAGGAATAAATGCCAAACAAGTATAGTGTTATGTTCTGGGACTTGCCAGAAATTTAAACGTAAGCATAACCAGTTTGCTATAAAAATCAATGTAAGAAATGTTTTAATTCTACAAGCAAAAGCGCAAATGCACTCAAAGACCCTTAAAAATCAGGCTAAGAAAAAAAGATTTTCCTTTTTTGAAACTTAAAGAAAGCTTGATTTATAAAAAGAGAATACATTTAGAAGAGAATAAGAAGTTGGACTTTGCTAATCTCTCCAGTTTTCTTTTCTTAGTTCTTCCTCACATATCCATTTTGCCAAAGTAAAATTGTTTTTTTAGAGTCCTAAATGAACCAAATTCTAGCCCAAAATATTGGTATTTATCTCTTACTGGCTGAGGAAGTATACGTGTATCACCAGATAGAATTTAACTCACATTATTTCTATCAAGGAATACAACTCTTTCACATGTAAATTGGGGAATTAAATTCAATAGTACCTGAGAGTTCTCTACAAGAACCATTTAAAGTTTCAAAGATTAACAAGAACTATCAAATGGGGATAATATTATTTCCAAATATCCTATCTTGTTTGGTGAAGAAAGTAAAGATTAGATTTCCTGAATCCTGATAGACTAAAGAATGATTTTCTCTACTACTAAAAGTAAATCATCATAGAGCCAAGATTTTTTCAAGAGACTTTAAACACAGTGAGAAGAGCCCCAAGCTAATTTCAGGGTAGAAATAAACATGATCTTAGTTGTAGTTGCATCTGTAGCCCTATCTTTTCACAGTCTCTTGTATTTTTTAATCTAACTGAGAACCTGAAATATTTTCACCTCTACTGCTCTAGTTTTGAATTTAGCAAAGCATTAAATACTCAGAATTTGGGAACGAGTTTTCTTACAACCCCATGGAAAGGGTTCTCATAGTGTTCTAGAATTAGAAGTGATAGGAGGTCACCAAACTGAAAGTCCTGTCACTCTGCTTATTCTCCTTCCCTTCCCAGGTCTCACTCATATGTCACTTCCTCTCTTCCTGAACACCCACATTAAAGGTTGGCCTCTCTTTCCTTTCTGACACTACCACAGACACCAAGCCTGATTAACTCATACAGGAAAGGAGTTTATTCCAAGAATATTGAGGTGCCAACAGCATAGAGATTGATCAGAATGCTAAAGATTTATAGCTCAGCAAAGATTTACCAAAAGGATTAACAATTTCATCAGTTACAACTCTATTTTTCAATCTTTGAGACACATTGGAAGACAGTACAGTAGGCATGATCTAGTTCACAAGATTACTCCTTGACTCGAGAAATGCAGAGCACCTTGATTTATAGCCCTCCAAGACTGCAAGGAAAAAAATAATTCTAAAAACTGAATTGGGTAATGTCATTTTTTTTTTTTTTTGAGTTGGAGTCTCCCTCTGTCACCCAGACTAGAGTGCAGTGGCCGCTCCTGGCCACCGCAGCCTCGACCTGCTGGGCTCCGGCGATCCTTCCGCCTCAGCCTTCCAAGTCGCTGGAATTACAGGCGCGCGCTACCATGCCCGGCTATTTATTTATTTATTTATTGTAGAGCTGATGTCTCGCCTGCCCAGGCGGGTCTCGAACCCGCGGGCTCAGGCAATCCACTCATCTCAGCCTCCCAAAGCGCGGGATTACAGGCTGAGCCACCGAGCCCGGCTGGTAATGTCATTTTTTAAAGGTGGCATGCATATTGGGCAAACGGTGACTGCACCATTCATTTGTCAATTTGTCAGGCTCTGCCTATCAATGTCCTCTGGTTTTCATCCTCAAATGCTATCTAGGTTGCACTTTATTATTTAACATTTACTTACATTTCATCCTTCCCACTACAATGTCAGCATGTCAAAAGCAAAAATATCATGTTTCTTTAAATCACTGACAGAGCCTCATACAAAGCAAATGCTCAATAAAATTATATTGATTTAGAACTAGCAATAATAACTTCTTAAAGGTTAGTTTTACCTCACAGTAAAATCACTTTCTGTGTTTTCCATTTATTTTGGAAACCTTTTTAAAAGACAGGTTTTCAATATTTGCAGCTGTTTGTTCTTTCCACAATATTTGGTATTTTGTTGGCAAGAGAAGCTGCTGGGAGTAGTTGCTGAGCACGGGAAGAATGTGTCAACAGATGAGGAGTTTAGCATTCACATAGGGCTTATTAATCTTAAATATTTACTTCACATTCTAAAGATATCGGTTATTGCCAAGTGATGAAACTGTGCCCAAAAAACTGCAGGATCTGGGCTCCAAGACTCGAAATTATGTCTGACCACTTTCTGTTTTTTACTGACAATACTGCAAACTAGACCAGCGTTCTAACACTCTACGGTGACGAACAGAAGACTGAGAGGGTTATCACCAGAACCCCAGAGGCATGTTTCCCACAGCTGTTCTTAACAGGCAAACGTTGGCCTGCAAGACAAGTGGTGGAAACACGATGCCTGCCTTTCTCTAACTGGATATTTCACCCTGAGTATTATTTGCTCCCTTTAAAAAAATTCATTTTAGATTCAAGATTGATACATAGGTATGTTGCATCATGGTGAGATTTGGGTTTTTATTGAGCCCACTCCCCAGGTGAGGAGCATGGCGCCCAATGGGTGGTTTTTCAACCTTTATCTCCCTTTCTCCCCCACCCTTAAGTGTCCCCAGTGTCTGCTGTTTCCAACCTTGTGCCTGCGTGTGCCCAGTGTTTAGCTTCCACTTATGAGTGACAACATGCTGTATCTGGTTTTCTGTTTCTGTGATAATTTGCTTAGCATGGTAATTTGCTCCAGCTGCATCCATGTTACTGTGAAGAATATGATCTCTTTCTTCTTTATGGCTGCATAGTATTCCAGGGTGTCTATGTATCACATTTTCTTTATCAAGTCCACTGTTGATGGGCACCTAGTTTGGTTCCATGCTTTTGCTATCGTGAACAGTGCTGCAATAAATATACAAGTGCAGGTGGTTTTTTTGGTAGAATGATCTATACCCAGATGTAGGATTGCTGGGTCAAACAGTAAATCAATTTTTAGTGCTTTGAGAAATCTCTAAACTGCTTTCCACAGAGTCTGACCTAATTTACATTTCTACCACCCAGTGCATAAACATTTCCTTTTCCCCATAGCCTCGTGAACATCTGTTGGGTTTTTATTTTCTTTTTATTTTTTTTAATTTTTATTTTATTTTGAGTTGGAGTCTCACTGTCATCCAGACTGGAGTGCAGTGGCCGCTCCCGGCCACCGCAGCCTCGACCTGCTGGGCTCTGGCAATCCTTTCGCCTCAGCCTTCCAAGTAGCTGGAACTACAGGCGCGCGCTACCACGCCCGGCTAATTTTTGACTTTATTATAGAGATGAGGTCTCGCCAAGTTGCCCAGGCAGGTCTCGAACCCGTGGGCTCAGGCAATCCACTCACCTCAGCCTCCCAAGGCACAGGATTACAGCCCGGCTTATTTTATTTTAGTTGGAATTTCACCCTGTCGCCCAGGCTGGAGGGCAGTGGCACACTCACAGCCACTGCAGCCTTGGCCTGCTGGGCTCGGGCAATCCTTCCTCCTCAGCCTTCCAAGTAGCGGGAACACAAGCATGCGCCATCACTCCCAGCTAATTTTTCTTGATTTATTGCAGAGATGAGGTCTCCCCAAGTTACCCAGGCTGGTCTTGAACCCATGGGACTCAGGCAATGCTCTCAACTCGGCCTCCCAAAGTGCTGGGATTATAGGCTTGAGTCACCGCGCCTGGCCTGGTATTTTACTTTTTAATAATAGCCACTCTAACTGGAGTGAGATAGTATCTATCTCATTGTGGTTTGAATTTGCATTTCTCCTATGATTAATGATGTCGAGGCTCTTTTCATGTTTGTTGGCTGCTTGTCTATCTTCCTTTGAGAAGTGTCTGTACATATCCTTTGCCCACTTTTTAATGAGGTTATTTTTTTTCCTGTCATTTAAGTTCCTTATAGAATCTGGATATTAGATCTTTGTTGGATACATAGTTTGTAAATATTTTGTCGCATTCTATAGGGAGTCTATATACTCTGCTGATGGTTCCTTTTGCTAATATTTCCTCCCTTTGACCTTCAGTTTCCTCTCCTAAAACACAAAGGTACTAGATTAGAACATCTCTATAATCCCTTTCAACTCTTCTCTGAATCTATGCTTTTATGACTCTTTTTTCAAATAAGCAACAAAGCATAACCTACTGCCTCATAATAGTAACAACAATGGCTGACATTACTAAGTTCACACTATGAACTTGCCTGAAAATTCTACATAGCTGCTATTATTTACCACAGTCTTACCAGGTAGCTGTTAATTATCTCCATGTCATATGCGGGGGAAAAAACGAGACTAGGAAGTAATGAAAAAACTGAAGTTGCAATGTAGCAACTTAACTAAGATCACAAAACTAAACTGTTTGAGGGTCAAGATTCATATCCAATTCCATTTAACTCCAGAACTTGGCCAGCTCATGATTACAATCTACAACCTTGCAAATGTCCACTGTCACCATAAATTCAGCCATGTTATATCAGTAGATGAGAGAGTATCTACCTAAGCGACTGACTTAGAGGAATGTTTCAAAGCACTGAGCATGAATAATCAAATATCCACAACTATTTTGATATGAGAATATAGTCCTCTCTTTTGCCACAGTACTGCATTATTATTTCCTCATGGTGGTCTTTCACTCAGCACCCCAGTGCTCAAATGCCTGGATTGTGAAAGAAGATCATGTCTATTTTCATGGGTTGTAGCTACCTGGAATGAGGCAGGAGACTTCAGTTTCATTTACTTAGAAGTAGTGGTTCACCCAAACTGTCAAAAACATAGAAAAGAAGCTTAAACAGAAAAAAAAAAAAAAGAAAAAGAAATAGTGGTTCATTTTTATAGATGATATCTCTGGAAAGAAAGATTAAAATCTGTGTTTTATTATTCTGTTGACCGAAGCCTAACTGCAAACAAAACTGTATAAAAGCATGTTTATTTTTGTCACACTCATTTTCTCAATGCCACCACAATTTTTTCAGTAGTGCTTGTTCCCACTCAGATTTTGTATCCTCATTCTCTCTCCTAGTCAAAGTCTGTTCTTAGAAATCACCAAGACATATAAATGTCTAAAGGTGTTCAAGAATAAAAGCAATTAAAATGTGAGTGCTGAGGTTATCTGCATAAACAGTACTTAATTAAGAATATAGACCAGCTATGTCAAAATGAATTAGTTATTTGTTCCAGGAAACTTTGCCTGAAAAAGATAAGGCTATAAACCAATTAAAAAAAAAAATCTCACTGTTTGCTTCAGGAAATTCCCACAGATCAATTATCAGGGACAAAAGTCTGCTCACCTGGGCAAACATTGGCTTATCATACTAAGTTTACCTACCAAGGTTTGTTTCAAGACCCTCACTTGGCAGGGTCCAGCAATTCTAAACTATTATGTCAGAAATTTTGCTCATTCCAAGTCAATTCTTCATCTTGAAAGATTTACCACAAGCTACTTGAGCTCAGACCCTAAAGCCCCAAAATTACACCACATCTGACCTTCTTCTGAGACACTGCTATGATTGTCAATGTGATGGTCTCTTAACTACAGTGGGTTCTAATAAATGTAGCATTACTTTATTAATGGCTTGTCTGATTATTTGAAGAGAAGTCCAATAGATATTACACGTAAAATGATATAACTTATATTTCTGTAGATCACAGCAGCCTGGGGATACAACTTTAAAGCATATGATAATATTTATCTGACTAGTAACTGGTGGTAAAGATAAGAATCAAAAAGTCCATTACTCATCATCGAGGAATAGCAAGTTCTCCAAAAATACCAGCCTCTTTCTAGAAGACCCAAGGTACACGCACCTGTACTCATGACCCAATCTTCTCAATATCCACTCATAGCTGTGGCTTCTGCATTAAAACTTAAAGAAACATCACTCAAATTGGAACCCAGGATTGAGCTTCTCCTTTGCCTGTAGAAACTATCAGCATCCACTAAAGTCACTCACCTTGCTGTCCAACACTTAAATCATTGCTATTTTTACCTTCTGGAGCTGACCATGAGTTCAAAGCTGTCCAAAGCTGTTCAAGCCATTGCTCCCAGGGCTGGAATTGGGGAGAAATCACAGTTGAATGCTTCCAAAAACCATGAGGTTACACCATGTAGGTCATTAATGCTCCACATATGTATGGAGGACTCATGGGTGGCCACATATAACAATTACTGACGAATAGTTGAACAATCAGAATCAAATGAGTAGAATACAAAGAATCAAAACAATCTTTTATTCACTGATTCCTTCTTTCACATCTTCAATAAATATTTGAGTGCCTCCCGGCTGTGAAAAACCTTTCAAGATGAGAAATTTATTTGGATTGGGCAAAATTTATGACATAATAGCTTAGAATTGGTGGACCCTGTGAAGTGAGGGTCTTGAAACAAGACTTGGTAAGGACATTTGGTATGATAAGTCAATGTGGCCCAGGTGAGTGTAAATTTATTAATGTCCTCAAAGCACTGGTATCTATACAGCAGTTTCAGCATCAATTCATCATTCACAGATTGTGCAACCCTGAGTATGAAATAAACAAGGCAAACAGCCCTCACCAAGCCTAAGGGAGGAATGTGGCAAAAGATAGTATAACAATTGAAATATAGCACAGCAAGTTCAGAATAGGGGAAGTAGAGGGTGCTGTAAGGGCAGGAAGGTGAACCAATCCAGACTTTAAAAGCAGGGAAAGCTGCCTAGAGTACATAGTCTATGATGACTCAGAAGCAAAAGAGAACATCTTGTACCTAAGGAATAAAAGTTCCAAATGACCAGAGCATATCATGTGAAATAGAGGGACAAGGAATCCATGAAGCTGAAAATTAAGGAACAGACCACAGAAAGTCATGTTGAGGATTTTGGAATTCATACTCGGGGAAAATAAGACTATTTGTGGCTTTAACCAGAAGTGTAAATCTATCAAATTCATAGAGTGTTTACTCTGGAAACATTGTGGGAATGAGTTAAAAGGGAGCACACAGGAAGCAGGAGGAAGACCTACTAAGAAGCTATTAAAAATAACTCAAGTGAGAAATTAAGGTTTCCTGAACTAATGTGTGCTAGCGAAGGTGCAGGAAAAAGAGATGGGACTGATCTGAGAGACAGGGAGAAAATAGAATTGATGGCCCGTGGTGATTGGCTGAGGGGGCGAAGGAAGTGGGAAGTCTTCATTCTCAGTCAATGAGTCAGGTCACGTCACTCCTGAGCTCAATATCTGTCAATGTCTCCCATCTCACTCAAAATAAAGGTCAAAGTCTTTATGATGGGCTTCAGGGCCTGATGAAGTCTATACCGTACCCACCACCCCACCATCTCCTACAAGTTCACTCCGCCTCACCTACGCCAATCTCCTGGTGTTGCACAAACATTCCAGGCATGATCTTGTTTCTAGAACCCTTATCCTTACTATTTTTAAATTTTGTTTAATTTTTAAAATGTGGGGTACATGTCCTTACTATATACTCTGCCCACACAACGATGTGGTTCATACTCTTGCCTTTCTCAAGTCTTTAAATTTGCCTTTTCAGTGAACATTAATAATTTCAAGTTCCTTGATAGTATCCCAAGTTTTCTCCTTAATGTACCCATCACATTTTGAATTACAATAAACAGTTCATTTATTTTGGTTACTATCTGTCTCCCACAACACAGATGTAAGCTCCTGGAATTTAGGCCAGGAGATTTGTCTTGCTTTGTTCACTGCCCCAGTTCATAGCACAGTGGCTGGGATGTATTAAGAACTCAATATTTATTGAATGAGTTAGTGGGTAAACCCCATGTCTGTAGCCTGAGCAACTGGTCAGGGGTGATTCCAATCCCTGAGACAAGATATATGAGCAGTAGGGAAGTTTTTCATTAGAGAAGGTGATGAGTTCAGTTTAGAATCATTTAGAGGGTCCCATAGTCCGGGACCAAAATTGTAATATTATTAGCATGACACTTGGGTGTAGTCAAAAGTGTTAGAAAAATTGCAACTTTTCCTAAAACAGCAGGAGCCAAACACTTCTCTAAGCGAACAACATTCAGAATTGAAGAGCTTCACTCACTGACAGGGACCTACATTCGTTTCCTACAAGTCAATCAATGCTACTGCCACAAATCACTGCACTAATAGACATCAAGAAGATGCCAGCATCCCTGGACTGTTCTGCATGGCACCCGACATGCAGTGATGTGGATATTCACACTCATATATTTAGGATTCTATTTGAGGTCTTGTATATCTTGTATATCTAGATAAAGGATTAGCAAATAATTATCAGATGCTGTTAAAGTGGTTTACTCAACTTTCTATCTATCAAGATTAACACTTTTTTTTCCCAAAAGTGTAAATCAGTTGTCAAATAAGTAATGGCTAATGACAAATAAGAGATAGGCTAATGACAAATAAGGAGAGAAAATGCTAGTAAGGTCCAGGTAAACTCTTGGTACCTAGTTTTTTTTTGTCTTTGCTGTTGTCTCTTTAACAATTTTGAAACACTGATCAACTCTGAATAGTGTTTTGCAGCCCCAAATG
>CAUYQG010149808.1:0-15733 GCA_963574415.1 Tarsius wallacei | reverse complement strand
TGTATCATTACAATTGTTCCATTTTATTATTAACAACTATGTAGTTAATCTCTTACTATGGCTTACTTACAAGTTAAAATTTATCATAGGTAAGTATGTACAGGAAAAAACACAGATAATACCAAACTCTCTGTATAGAGTTTGGTATTATCTGTGGTTTTAGGCATCTTCTGGGAGTCTTGAAACATCTCCCTCATGGATGAGGGGGACTACTGTATGCTAAATGTGAATAGAAATTATCTTTAGAATGACGTTTACTCATACCAAGAGTATATTTTCTTTATGGTCATAAAAATACATATGTATTTATTTTTTAAAAATGTATCCATATAGTAGTTAGTGTAAAACTTATCAAAAACAGAGTAATAGAAACCAAGTCTGTATTTACTTTACTTGGAATTAATTCTATTGAGCCAAAATACTGAAGAAAAGAAACACATGGCACCTAGAATTATAAGGTCATACTAGAGTTTACTTTAGAAAAATTATAGCAGAGGCCTGGAGGATCAAATAATAGAGGGAAAGGAAATTCAATCCTATGATTGGGAAAGAATTCTGCTGAAAACATTTGCTAGTTTTTCTAGGAATAATATTATTGTTTTGCCTGATAATCATATTGTGTCTGCCAATGGCATTGTTCTTTAGTGACAGTGAGAGATAACAGGGAAACAGATAAGTGACACGTAGTAATGTGGGGAAACATTTTCCTTTAAAACAGGAAGAACAGAAAATCTTACCTCCCTGAGTCTTGGGAGTCTTTACTCATGTCTCTGCAGAGTAACAGTGTTTAAATTTAATTTAATCCTAATTTTAATGTATGTTTTGGTTAGTCTTATTTGTTTTTACGTTTTTATTGAGGTTTAATTAATATACAGTGAAATGCACAGTTCTTAGGTATTAAGTTTGATGAGCTTTGACAGTTATAATAAGATATAGAACAAGAAAATTCCCTTGTGCCTCTTTTCCTTCCAGTTCTGCCCCCCTCCTCAATCTTTCTGATTTCTGTCACCACAGATTAGTTTTGTCCTCCTCTGGATTTCTTTTAAATGGAATCAGATGGTGGCACAGAGTAACAGAATTTTGACTATGAAGTCTAGTTTGAAATTTGTTGCTCATGCAAGAATTCTAGGATGTTAGCAATTATTTTATGTAAACGGGTAGCTATTTCACTACAATAACAATTAAAATGAGCTTAAAATTATTTTTTCTCCCTTTTGCTAAATGTTCCTAGATGAGAACTTCTGATCCTTAAGGCACCGCTTTCAGATGATGGAAATCAGCAATGAAATCAGGGAGACTTTGGCTCTATTCCTGTTAATTATGCTAACTAGTTTAATAGTCTTGTTCACGTTATTTGCTCCATCTCTGTTCTGTATAGTTCTTCTAATCTCTAACACGAAAATAACTCCATTAGCACCTCCACACATAAATGACAACCCCTACCTCCAAGATGCAGCCTGGACCACATGTCATAGACATGACAATCACAATACTTCACCTTCCAAAGCCTGATGCCTGGTTATTAAGCCCATGACACCATGTTGGAGAAATTATTGATTTAGCCAATGCACTTCATACCTAGGACTTAAGAATTTAAGGATCTTCTTTCAAGGCTCCTTTCCCCTTAACATAGATAGAACTGGTGATGAGCATGATTGTTCGAGACAGGTTCCTGCATTGACCCACACCTTCCTTTGTACTGTGACAGTCTTCTGACGCCTAACAGTCATCTTAGACCTTTTTTCCACTTTCTGTTGGTCAACCACTGCATTTCATAACTAGCTTCTCCAGGATATTGTCACAATCCTGCACCATTTCATACAAAGTGTACACTCATTCACCTTAAACTCCCCCAAAGAATGCTGAGACAAGGGTGAATTATAATTATCTGAAATATATTGAAGGCTTGAAGAAAACAAAAGTAAAAAATAATTACCTTAGGACCAGGACAGATCCAGATTCCATGAGGAATGATGTTTAGATAATTTGGGACTCTCTGAGAGAAAAAGAATAAAATATATCTTACTTTTGCAAATTTCAAAACATACAATTATGTACACACATTGCTAAGCCTTCACCCAAGATCTCTGAAAGGGCCCTACGAAGTGAAAAACCCTGGAGATTAAGCTTCATTAGTTTTTTTTTAGTGAATCCACCTTTGCTTATAATTATTTCCAGAAGTTTCCAGACCCTTACCCTGATTACTTGCTTGCATAACTCCTATGAAGTGCCCATGAGAGGTAAAGCCAATTCAGCCCCTACAAATGGGCATATTCAAGAACTATCACCACAAGCTTTGCTTTCTTCCCCAGGATGAATCATGATAGGAAGATCTATTTCCTCCAAGGAAATGACAACCCCTACCTGCAAGATGCAGCCTGGCCCACATGTCATAGACATGGCAATCAATAGTTACAGTACAAAGTCTGATGCCTTGAATATTAAGCCCATACACCATGTTGGAGAAATCACTGATTTAGCCAATGTACTTCTCAGCTAGAGCTAGTGTATTTCATGGTCTGTTTAGAGTGATGTAAAAGTGAAGGTCAATCTTGTCCATTCTTCTTGACCATCAGTTAATTTTCTATGAGCCAGTGTTTAGGCAAGGACATGGACACTCTCTTTTCAGCATAAGGGAGCTTAAAATAAATTTTAAAAATATTCTAAATTTTTGGAGTTACAGTCTTGCTAATAGACTCATTTTCATTATGAAAACAAATTCTTAACATTTCAGTCTAACAGACTTTCCAAAGAACTGTCTAGAAGGCACTGCCTTATATCTGCTCCACAATGATCTCTCCCAGGACAGAAGGAGAACTTCCTGAAGATAAATCCATTTTCTCCTGAGATATACAAGCTGCTTTCAAGTGTCCCAACAGACACTTCTCTAACTTCAAAAAATGTAATTACAATCCTCTTGGGGTACCTTCACACATTGTATAACAACACTATCTACTCACAAGATTGTATAAAGATAACATCAAACAGTGCCTGTGAAAGTGCTTTTTAACCTTTAAAAACGACACAGACATAAACTATGTTGCTATTGGAGAACTGTAGCCAAAACCCTTTCAGTTAAAATGATCAAGCTATTGGAATTCTCTATTAATTATGTTAATGGCCGTAAGAAGAGTAAGTTAACATCCACTAATAAGTCCAAACCAGAACTTCAACCAATCTACTCACTTATTTTATCCACCTAAAGCTGCTGAAATAGCCCCAAATCCAGAAGTAGAGAAGTAAAGGACACAGGTTCAGCTTGAAATCAATAGTATAAACATGGTTTCAAAGGAACAATACACTAAATACATAAAGCAAGACTTTTAAAAAATGTAAATATATACAGGTAGACACCGTCTCTTAAAAAAGCACAAATAAGTACACCAAGCTAACATCTGAATTTGTTCTGCAAAAAAGTAGGATATAAATAACTCAATACCTTTAAAACCATTATTAGTCTGTAATGCCAGTATTAGTCTTGACTCCTACTATAGTATTATAAAGACGCATCACTATATTTACTGTCTGCCAACAGGGTGCATAGCAGTATCCAGCAGTTTAAAGACATGCTTCTTGTTGTATAAGAGGTTTTTCTTTAATTTGTTACCTGGTTCAAGGTCTCTTAAACCTCAGTGCTTTATAAGCTATCTTCACATATTTTAGTGTAATCTGTAATCTTATTCATGAAACACTTTTCTTTACATTGACTGTCTTTTAAAAACTTAAAGGCTAATTTTAGTTTCATTTTAAGCAATGAATCCATGAAACTGTGGATTTGATGTGCTGGTTTTCTATTTTTTTTGATACACACTAAATTAAAAATTCATCAGATTTGTAAATAGAAGTTTAATCATGTAACATCCAAAAAATGATAGTATTATTAGTTTATGTACCACAATGTAGCAAAACTGAACCACTTAATGTATAAGGAGATAATAGCAGACTTTGACTGAATTATAACTGTAAAGGTAATTGGAAATCATTTAGTTTGGTCTCCACCAAAACTGACAAAACAAACAAGAAGAAACAGAAGACCCAACAACAATAATTGGAAATTTCTAATATCCTGCTCTCCTTAATTGATAAAAAAAAAAAAAACACCACAGTGGAGTCATAGAAATCGAAACAATACAGTTTAGAAAACTTGATTTTATAGCCATGTGCAAAACATGTATCCAACAACAGCAGAATATGTATACTGTCACAGAACACATGGAGCATTTTCAAAAGTTTGACTATCTATTGGGTCAAAAATAATTCTTAACCAATTCCAAGGGATAGAAGCGATATAGAGCATGTGTCTGGACACAAAGCAATTAAACAAGAAGTCAATGGTAAAGATATATGAGGGAACCCCCAAATCCCCAGAATTATCTTTTGGAGAGCAAGCCCCTCATAGTATACTCAGAATTTGTTCCTCCAGATCAAACTATTAGTCAAAGATTTTATCTGGAAGTTTTTGAGAAGGTTGCATCATGATTTGCAGAAGAAACATCCTGAGTTGAGGCAAACGGGTAACTGATTTCTTCCACTATGACAACGCACCTGCCCACACTGCACTGAGTATTCAGCAGTTTTTAAAAAATTATATATATATTTTTTATTTTAAAGATGTGAGGTACAATTCAGGGTTAGGTATACAAATATTCATTATGCAGTTACCTTTGTTGATGAGGTGTGCTTCTCCCTCCCCTGGGAGTTTCCTTCAACTGCCGATCTCACCTTCCTCCCCTGGCAGTTTCCCACCATTGCCATTCCCTTTCTTATAGTATTATGACAATTGTTCAAGGTCTGCTTATGAGTGACAACATATGGTACTCTGTTCTTTGTTTCTTTGGTAGATCACTAAATATGATAGACTCTTTTGACCCCAAACGGCATGACCACTATGCCCTGCCCTCCCTATCCACCCACTCTCCCTCTGAGCAAATTTTTTGTTTGTTTGTTTCCCTGGATGAAAAAAGTCTTCAGAGGGAAACCTTTTGCTGATGTGGAAGAGGTGAAACCAAAAATGGCAGAAGCACTAATTGGCATTAAAACTGACAAGTTCAAAAATTGTTTTGAGCAGTGGAAAAAGCATCTCAATAGGTGTATTTGCATCAAGCGGAGAGTACTTTGAAGGTGACTGAAGTTTAAACATGTAAGATTACACAATTTTTTATACATAAATTCTTTTTTGGGGTCCCCCCCTGTATAAGCGTGCTTTGTTGTTAAACACTATTAAAATGATAAAACATTCTAAAGAAACTAAAGGGAAAAGCTAAAACAGAAGATAATAGGGTTGCTCTCTGGACATTGCTGATATTCAGTGGTAGCCCCCTGCTGATTTTGCTTGGCATCTACTCTAATGATTCAGTGCATTCTTTCTGACTGGGCAAGATCTGGGTCAGATTGGTAATATTCTGAATATTATCCCAGCTTTCAAACTAAAAAGAGGAGAAATTCTCTTGGCCATGGCCAAAGTTTGGGTAAATATAGCCACTTGGCAAAACTCGTGCTTGGAATGACCCTATTTTGTCAAATAAAGGAGTGCATATGTTCCTAGAACTAGTGGTTAATATTTGTTTAACTGTTCAAAGTGGGTATCTTATTTAATTTTCAAAATATCCCTGTGAGGTAGGCTTTATAGTTATTTCTATTTTACAGATGATGAAACTGAAGTTTAGACAGGTTAAAGAACTTGGCAAAGTTGCATAGCTAGACAACAGTGGACCTTGGTAGTCACCATCAGACTATACCCTTTTTCTTCCAAAATATTAATTATTTTTTTGTGATTGCTTGGAAGGACAAACAGGAAACTGGATAGTGTTGGGCACTGGTACATTTGACTGGGGGCTTCTGGGGGTGAGTATAGGACATGAGTTGAGGAAGGATTGTCTTTTCTCCCCTGCCACTCTTGACTTAGTGTGTTTTTGATTAAGTAAACCTTATTTTTCAAGGAGTACGTTGTGACTTTTTTCAGAGAAAAATTAACGAACAAAATGAGGAAGCATTCAATCTAGTCCCAACAACCTGTACTTGTGGCAGTCTTCAGTGGAGAGAAGATAACCAGGAAGTAGCTCTACCCAGAAAACTAAGGGTTCAAGACTAGTGTGGCTTTGAGAAAATAAACCCCCATCTGTATTAGAAATGCTTTGTATTTCTCTAACACCTAATCTGAGTTGTCCCAAAGGCTGAATAAACACTCATTTATCCTCAAAGTACCCTGTGAGTTCTCTGGTGTGGTCTAGGAGGGTGTGGGGTTGAGTGGTGATAGCCCAGGATTAGCTCTCACCTACACTTAGGGATTCTGGCCCTCAGAGGGAAATCACTTAAACTCTGTGTGCCTCTGATCAACAGCAACTAAAAGCATCATGATCTTTATAATAATAATTTCCAGCCTCAAAGGGATGTTATTAATTAGCCTACATTTTTAAAGGGCTTGAGAATGCCAGATGCTAAGTACTGAATGAATGGGAAGTTTTAGCCAAATCATATAGCTGGGAACGCTGAGGAAGGAGGAGGTGAGGTGACTTGCCGCCAGGCAGTCACACGAGGAGTCTCAGGGCAGAAAGAACAGAATGGCCACTGTCCTGGGGCTGAGCTCCCTCCTCTAACCACACCAGACCACGTTCTCTGCCTCCAGTAATTAGAAATTACTTCAGCACATAAACAGGCACTTCATAATGTTTTCTTTTTACAACGGGCAGCACGCTTCTCCTGTCCACTGCCAGAGGAGAACCAGCATTGGCTTCCCACTGTCCACCTCCTTTTCAGCCCAGGCCAGTGTTCCCCCACAGAGAAAGCGGCAGTCACAGTCACACGGGAGCATCTGCTCTGGACGTGGCCCCCTTCCAGAGGCCCTGGCTCAAAAGGAGCTGGTAAAATGGCTTCCTTCAACATAAATCACCGCTGCCATGGTGCCCTCCCCCTTCTGCCTCCCGTTTTCCATCAACGAGTTTAAGTAAGTTCTCTTCATAGAAAGCCTCATTATTGACATGGACACTCTCACTCAGAACAGCCTTACCATACACCACTCCATCCAGCGGTGAGTGATAACAACTCTGTTTGTGTTTAATTAGCTCTTGGTTTATGGGGCAGTTTGTGTTGAGGGTGTGGCTGTTTGAGTTGGTTATGCAGTTGACAGAAATATATGTCCCCATACTCTGGTCTGAAAGCTCAACAGGCCCTTCTTGCACTACCGATGGACGCTAATTGCTAGAACGTCTGTGCTTTGACTTCATTCCATAAAACTGGAAAGATAATGCATGTTCTTAGTTGCTGAATATCTGGCTGGGCAAAGGTCCATATTGTTGATCTCAGGGCAGGACTTCTAGATGACCTGCGGTTACTGCTGTTTCATACTGGAGGAGAGTGCAGCTTTAGAAACTACTCCTCAGGCAGCTGGCTCCATGCCCTGACCCTAAGTGTCATCTGTTTATTTCTCTTATTTTTAAAATCATGTCTCTCATAGGATCCATGTCATGACTTATATTCACAAAAATATCTAAAATAGAAGCATGATTATAAAGTAGTGGATTTTTAAAAAATAAACATTACAAAATGTACTCATCTAAATGTGTGTTGTCCTTTTCAAAGTAATCACTTTTGAAAGTTGTACACATATTCTCAAAATGGTAAGATTATGTAACATATTTGAGAAATTCTTCTTTGGAATTACCTGAGACATAGTATGTAAAGACAAAACAAAATGACAGTGTTCTTAATTTAAAAGTAATACATATGCATGTTGAAAGATTTGAGTTTTGTCTTATTCTTATTGTTTTCTACATTTATATGGATAATCTTAGAACCTAAGGACAAGCATTGCTAATTATATGTATGTATTTCTTTTCAGTCTTTTTTCCTGAGTTTTATCCTATTGAACAGACTCATTGGTGATGAATCTTTATCCTCTGAGGGTAATTTTGGCCTTTAAGATTCTAATTCCATTTAATTGAATTCAGCAAATATTTATTGAGTGTCTCTACATGCAAGGAGCTGACTAAGTGGAATAAAAAGATTAAAAAGACGTAATCATATTGACTTTTTAAAGAGGCCATTAACTGGTTCAGAAGATGATGCCAAATAGAATTACAAATAATAGTCTGAACAATTGCAACATCATTAGAATAGGTGTGTAGTCTCTCCCGAGAGGACAAATAGAAGGGGGCAGTATACATAGCTGTGCAATTCCTGGAATGTTACAAAATGAACGTGGTCCACATCACATGCTGGATAAAACCATTTGGGGTAACCAGTGGCAGCCACCACAACTCAGAACTAAAACTAGCCTGATATCCTGGTTAAAAATAGATAAGGTGACTCTGTATCCCAGTTTGCCTGGGACAGTCTTGCTTTATGTTAGTTGTCTTGATGTAATTAGTAACAGTGCCTCTCTTTTCTCTGAAGAAGATTGATCCAGAGGATCAATTAATGAGTTTTTTAATGATGGAGACAGTTGATGTTAGCACCTTCCCCCATGCTTGCTAAGTCGCCAAAGGCAACATTTGAGTTAGTTTAGTTAGTTAGGCAGGTTGGTCCACCCTAAATTATTTCTGTTGATCTATTTTTTGATCCCTTTCCCCTTCCTCCCAATCAATTAAAACATGCATGTTCTAATTTCCTAAATAATATAAGGAGCTAATAAACAATGAGAGAAAATCTAACTTTAGCTTTTTTCAAAAAAAAAAAAATTAAAACAACGAGTTACCAATAATAAGTCAGTAAGAGTGTAGTGATGTGGGTATTCTATGAGAGGGTGAAATTATTAGGCCCCTAAAAATAATTTAGTTGTAGGTCTCATATTATCTGGACGTGAAGATTGTGGCCTTTGAGCCAGGCTGCCTGAGAGTGAATCCTGGCTTCAGCCACTTACCAACAGAATGACCCTGGGAAGCTATCTATTCTCTTGGCTCCTCAGTTTTCTCATCAACAAAATGGAGATAAAACCATATCTCTCTTATAGGGTGGTTTTAAAGTTTAAGTGGTACTACCTATTACTCCTTATTATATCCAACATACATATTACATGTGCTCATTCCTGATGAATGGAATAATCATTTACCAAATAGTTATGCAACAAAATTTAAAACAACATTGTTCTTGTATTCAATCATTTAACAAATGGATTTGGGGATGGATAACAAATCAGGCACTGTTCTAGATATGAGGGACACCATAATAAAAAAGACAGATATATTTCTAGCTCTCTTATTACCTGGAGGGGAGAAAAATCATTAAATGCTGAATTAGAATTCAAGTATAATAAGTAGTAAGTTAACGGACTAGAAAGGCTCACCTTAGCACAGGTCAGGAAAGCTGCCTGACGTGATGTGGGTTTTAGGTGGAAGATGGATGGAAAGCCCTGACTGATGAAAATATCTAAACCCACAGCATATTCTAGTTTGGTTAATGTCAGATTATTATGAAGCTTCTTAATATAATGCTCCCATATACACATACAGGGGGTGGTCTTCAATTCAGACTGGAACAGGAGGTAGGCACCTAACACAGTGGTGCATATTCATCTGATTTTCAAAGCTTACAGATTCATTCCTAGTGCCAAACTGGTCAGGAGTTAGTCTAAAAGTATGATCTCTTCTATCATCTTTCAGCAGGTGAGTTGAGATAAAAGGATGAGTATAAAAAAACTAAGTATATAATACATTACTACCATAATTCAATACATGCAAATAGACTAAATACATTCTTAGACAGTTTTAATTACCATTAAAACAAACCTGGTAAAGCCTAAATCAATGACTGAGAGACTGGAACTCAATACTCTTAGGTATAGTTGGGCAGTATAGGAGATATTAGAAGCCTGTTATATCTGCCAGTTTGCTCCTCAGTCCCAGAGACCCAACAGCAGATTTTGTAGGTGTGCCTCACAGAGAATGTTGGTCTTTACCCACAGTTTTGGAACTTCGCTGTCCTAGAAGGAGATGGGAAAGGTCCAAAACCGAGGAAAACTGAACAAGCATTACTCACTTCCATATACAATGTGTTCTCAGAGCTCACAGCTTAAAAATAGCCCCCTCTGAGGCAGAATCCTCAAAGCATGCTGCATCTTGACTCTGCGTGTCTTGTGCCTTTCATCTGTTTAGAAACTAGTAGAAATAGAGTGAACAGCCTAAGGATATGTGAAGCATAGAGATATTTATTAAGCTTTAGTAAAAGAGCAGAGGCATAGGGAATTACAGAGTGGGAGAATTTAGAACTTTCAGGATTCAGAATCATCTTGAGGGTTGTCTAGGAATCCATTTGTAGAGGAGAGAAAGGAAGGAGAATAACACTTGCCAAACATCTACCATGTTTCAGGCTCTGTGCTAAATACTTTTGTATATACCTTCCTTTTCGTGACCACAATAATTTTTCTCTTTAAGGTAAACAACAGTATTCACATGCTTTCTCTTTAAGAAACAGCAAGACTTACCCTATACCTTTTTAAAAATTTAAATAAAGCTAAGAAATTAACTCTTCTTAATGTTACTTATGAGGACGTACTTCTGGGGATAACATTGATAGTTTAGTTAAAAACAAAAACCAATCAATTTGAGACATTGACTCAGCAGATCAAGTTCTGGGGATCGAGTGCAATTTGTAAAATGTGAAGGATAAACTAAGGGCAAGGATTGGATCCACTGGGACCACCTTTCATCAAAGACAAAATAAGGTTTATGGTCTGACACTAGCAGTCACACTAAGTCACATATTCATTTAGTTACTACTCCTTTGTCTGGTTCCTCTGTTACACATTATCTGTTTATCTAATCATAAATAATAAAATAATATATTTTCTTTTTCTGAAATTTACTAGGTAGAAAAGTGCTTATAAAGGTGAAAGTAATTTTATACCACTTTCTCCAAAATTCCAAGTGCCATTCTGTAGTTGTCTGTTTTTAAAGATGCAAAAACTTTTTCATAATATATGCCAGGCAAATAAATTTTTTTTACAAGGTATGATCTTGTCATATCACTCAGGCTAGAGTAGAGATGTGTGACTATAGCTCACTGTAACCTCGAACTCCTGGGCTCAGGTGATGCTCTTGTCTCAGTCTCCTGTAGCTATGACTACATGCATGTGCCACCGTACCAACCAATTGTTTTTTATACAAGGTCTTGCTATGTTGTTCAGGCTAGTCTCCAACTCCTAGCCTCCAGTGATCTTCCCACCTTGGCCTCCCAATGTGCTGAAGTTATAGGCAGGGCCATCACATCCAGCTAGCCTTTCTATAGTCTAGAAACATAGAGACTATAAAACCTCACAAAAAGAAAGGAAGTTAAAGATGATCTTGCTCAAACTCTTGATTTTATAGGTGATGAAATGGAAGCAAAAAAATGGGGGGTGGTGGTGGAAGAAGATTGTTAAAAATAATAGCACTGAGATTCCAGGGTCCCTCTCGCCAAATGTATCATAATCAAGATACTGTTTTGAGTGTTATTTTGGCAGAAACCCTACATACACCAGTGCTCTTACTGATTTCTAGGTTGCATGAGATTGAATATCTTGCAATCCTTTCAGAGATCACCTAAGTCTAAATATTTCATTTAGAAATGAGAATAGTGAGGCCCAGAGAAGTAAAATGTCTAGTCATACAGCTAACAAGTGGCAGAATTGAGACTGGAATCCAGCTTTCTTAACTCCTAGACCAAATCTTTTCCATTTTACCAAGGAGTATGATAGCTCAGTAAATCAGGGAGACCAATGAGGCTGTTCCCAAGCACAAAATACTGTTAAATGACAAACTGAAAATGGTGTTGCTTCAGCAGAGTGAATAACTAGAGCCTACAGTAACTGGGGGTTAGCAGGGTTAATTTTACTTATTATTTATCAGTATGGGATTAGATGCTCCTCTAGAAACGTGCAGCTCAGCATTAGCATTGGGTTTTCTGTTTTATACCATAGTTAATTTGGGGCAAGCTAGACTACAAGGTCAAATAACTTTCCTCAAAGTTATATATTAAGCCATCAGCTCAAACAAATAAAGGCTCAAGATGCTCTTGGTAAAGTCCAGCCCAAGACAAAATAATAGAGCAGAAAATGTTGCATTTTTACTATCTCCTATGTCTTCTCTTCCCTTTGGTTAGTTTGACAGGTGAGCACTTGGACACATGGAACATGGATGTATGTAAGAAAAGAAAACCAGGACTTGAGAGTCAAAAGAAAACCAGGAATTGGGTGCTGATGGCAGTTAAGTTAATAGTGAAAAGCCAAGACATATATGTGAGCTCTTGGCTAGCTTAAAACATTGAGTCAGAGGCTAGCTAGATATTCAGACAAATAAATGAAAAAGACATAGGGTGAAAAGGTCCAGGTAGATATTTGGGAAGCAAAAAAAAAAAAAAAAAAAAAAAAAGGTTGAGAAGGCAAAAGTAAACAGCAAAATATCACATTGTAAACCATAAATATATACAATTTTTATTGTCAATTATATACTAATAAAGCTGGGGGGAAGTGCCTACTCAAAAACTTGTACAGAAATGTTCATAGCACCTTTGTTCATAATGGCCAAAAAACGAAAACCACTCAAATGTCCATCAACTAATGAAAGGAAGAATATAGTATATCCATACAATAGAATATTATTGGTAATAAGAGTGGAAGAAAGGCTGGCATGCTATTACACGGAGTAGCCTTGAAAACATTATGCTAAGTGCAAGAAGATAGTCACAGAAGGTCACAGAATATATGACTCCATTTATATGGAATTTGCAGAATAAGTAAATCCGTGGGTACTGAAAGTATGTGAGTGATTTTCAGGGACTGAGGTTAGAATGACTGCTATGGTTATAGGGTTTTTGTGGGGAAGATGAACATGTTCTGAAATTAGATAATGGTGATAGGTGCACAACTCTGTGAATATACTAAACACTGTGGAATTTTACAATTTAAAAGAATGAATTTTATGGTATGTGAGTTATATCTTGGTAAAGCTATCTAAAAGAGAGGAGGAAGAGAAGGAGGAAGAAGAAAAAGAAGAAGAGGAGAAGGAGATGGAGGAGGAGGAGGAGGAGGAAGAAAGAGGTTCTTGATAGTGGCAACAACTCACTGGTTGAAATTAGGATGTGTTTGAAGGTTGAAATCTTATCAAGCATCTTCTCAGATAACAGTGGAATAAAAGTAAATATCATCACTAACAGGAGCCTCCCAAACACCCAAATACATAGAAATTAAAAGACATGCTGCTGAATGACAGAAATCAAGGCAAAAATAAAGATTCTTAGAAACAAAAACAACAACAACAAAAGAAGAAATTAGGATGTGACTGCACACTGTTAGGGCATAAAAGGGCCTATTAACTAGTGGTTAATTTGGGATTTGCTGGTACATGTTGATAACACTCTTGCCTGAGAAAAGAAGTGTATACTGGAGAAAAGAAGGCAGATCCAGAAACAAGGCACTCTGTGTCTTCACATTCATTCATTCACTATTATTTTCTGAGCGCCTACTATGAGTATGTGTCAGGTACAGTGCTAGGTTCTTGACTTCTAGTGACAAATGAAACAAAGCCCTTGAACTCAGGTGATTTCCATCAACAGTACAGACAACAAATGATAAAGGAATGAATGTATAAATGAGATCTATTATTCATAAGTACTATGAAGTGATAGAAAATGGAGCAGTGATGATGGTGATAGTACTACCCTAGATTGGGTGGTCAGTGGGGTCTTCTCTGAAGTGTCACTTGTGCAGATACCTGAGTGAAGTTAATAAAAGGCCCTTCAAGTGGTCTCTCCCTAGGCACGAATACTGCCAATCTTATTTACCTCCTCTGCACATCAGAACACTTCTAGCCTATTGTCTGATATTTTATCTGTTGGAAAACCTTGCTCTCTAATCTTCAGGATGACAAAACAGCTACACTGACTAGCTCTTTCATTTGATGGCAAGAGACTCATGGTGCCCCCCAACCACCCCCTTGAGTAGCGGTAGGTGATTCTAGGTACATTATTTCTGTATAGATTATTAGATAATTATTGCTTAGTGGGAGCAGGTAATAGGTAAGTAAAAACTAGTATTAAGAGACCTAAGAGCAAAAGAACAGAGAGGCAACTACAGCAAAATTTGCTGGGATTAAATAAATCAAAGTCAGGCTGTTTCCCAATATTTATATTGTTCCCTACCTTGAGTATCCAAGACAGGAACCCTGATGCAGGGAACTAGTTATACAAGTAATGGAGAAGTGGAAAGCCAAACCAAGCCACACAGGTATAAATGGGATAACCCAAAGGTTATTCCTTTTCTAGAAGGCAGTTGTATTAACCATACGTAAAGGACTGGGACCGCCTGACCAAAGCTGGAATTTTGGTAGCCCTGTTCTCTAGAAGAGAACCAGAAAGGAAATTTAGCTGCCGGCAGAGTAACCACTAAAGTCTGGGTGGGTGAGGGGATAAAATACCTCGGATTCTCCCTATAATACCTGCCTTCTAGCTCCCAATGCTTCTCATGAATGAAATCCAGCCAGAAGTCAGGCAATATGGGAGCCTGGGGATGACAGTCTGCAATGGGTTATGACCTCTTCAATACAAAGAGGAAAAACAAAGGGTGAAGAATAGCTCTGAGGGCTTACAAGCTTGAGACTGTTAGAGGAACTGTAAAAATGTATTTAAATATTATCAGGTATTTAACATACACCAAGTCCTTGTGTTAGGACCTCTTACATACTTCCTTTTAGTCATCACAAAAATCTTCCTTTGAAGGTAGGAATGATTATCACTTTCTCAAAGATGAAAAGAAAAAACAGGATCAGAGGGTTTGTAGAGGTTTGTTTATGGTAAGACACTAAGCAAAGTATACAAATTCAGAATTCAAATTCATCCCTGCCTAAATATTAACCCTAGTATATAACTTCTTTTCGCTGTATTGTTGACCCCTCCAGACATATGTGAGGTCACATCTCCTTTCTAACTACCGATTTTCCCTTTTCATCTCTCCTGTGGTACCCAGGCAACTTCTCAATAGCACATGTAGAGTCTCTGTACTCCACCCTAAGACTAGAATACATAAAAATATGATCCCTGATTCAGGGTATAATACATAAAAATATAATCTTTGATTTCAGATATAATTGTTGAGGTTAGAAAAATGACATCATTGAAGCCATAACTCTTGAGTAGATTTAAATACTGTTTTCCTTTTCTGTGCTGCAAGCTGAACATAGATGTCCATGTCTGCATTTTCATATTTTCAACCAAGACTGATTTTCAGGGGTAGGATTGTTTGCTCCGGGCAGTGAGGTAAGAGACTAAAAGAGGGAGGGTGGGGTTTTCTCTCCCCAGATCTCAGGTGAAGCTTCTAGGTTGACAGCAAAATTCTCCTTTCATTTATAAATGGAGTATGTTTGCTCTGGAAGCATTTGCGAGGATAAATATGGGATCCCACAGAAGCCACAATGTTATTTTTGCAGTGTCTTTTCTCATTATAACTTTGGTTCAAGTTTCTTCATTTTTCTTCCTCAGCCTCTGTTTGTTTTTGGGAGGGCACATTCTCATGTATGAATACATGCACATGTATGATTGTTTATATGCTTACTCCCATAGAGCTAGAAGTTTTTTCTTTTTTTTATTCAATATTTTTTATTATGATATTGTGGGGTACAGTTAAGGGTTAGGTATACAAATATGCTTCATTCAGGCACCCTTGTTGATAAGAAGTGTCTCCCCATCCCCAGACAGATATTTACTACCATGAATCCCATCACCCACCCCCTCTCCCCTCCATAGTTTCCTACCACTGTCAGTCATTTTC
>CAUYQG010149804.1:0-58406 GCA_963574415.1 Tarsius wallacei | reverse complement strand
AGCTGGAACTACAGGCGCGCGCTACCACGCCCAGCTAATTTTTTGATTTATTGTAGAGATGAGGTCTTGCTTGCCCAGGCGGGTCTCGAACCCGCGGGCTCAGGCAATCCACTCACCTCAACCTCCCAAGGCACGGGATTACAGGCTGAGCCACCGAGCCCGGCTATGATTGGAATTTTTGATGAACTTCTTATTTTCATAACTTCAAAGCTCAACCTGATGAAAATTATTTCAAGGAGGAGTGGTCTCAAATGCTCTTTTTTTTTCATTTTTTGTTTTTTGAGTTGAAGTCTCAGTCTGTCTCTCAGGCTGAAGTGCAGTGGCATGCTCACGGCCACCGCAACCTCGACCTGCTGGGCTCAGGTGATCCTTTCCGCCTCAGCTATCCAAGTAGCTGGAACTACAGGTGTGCCCCACTACACCCAGCTAATGTTTTGATTTATTGTAGCGATGAGGTTTCACCAAATTGCCCAGGCTGGTCTTTGACTCCTGGGTTCAGGAAATCCTCTTGCCTTGGCCTCCCAAAGTACTGGGATAAACAGGTTTGAGCCGTCGCACCCGGCCTCAAAAGCTCTTTTAAAAGGGCCATCCTTCTAGTTTAAAATAATGGTGGCTCAGCCTGTAATCCCATACTTTGGGAGGCTGAGGTGAGTGGATTGCCTGAGCCCGCGGGTTCAAGACCTGCCTGGGCACTTGGCGAGACCTCATCTCTACAATAAATCAAAAATTAGCCAGGCTTGGTAGCGCACACCTATAGTTTCAGCTACTTGGAAGACTGAGGTGGAAGGATTGCCGGAGCCCAGCAGGTTGAAGCTGTGGTGGCCGGGAGCAGCCACTGCACTCCAGTCTGGGTGACAGAGTGAGACTCCAACTCAAAATAATAATAATAATAATAATAACAACAACAACAACAATATGCCTCTCACTACATTTTTTCCTAGCAGAATGTTAGTTCCTAATGAGCTCTCCACCAGATATTGTTTCAGAAATAAAGACTGGCCATCACAAGATGGAATTTATAAAATTTTATATAAAATGCTGTCAATATTGTTCAGTTGTATGATATAAAAAACAGAGAAATGTTGTTTGTATTTGAAGATCAGTAAATGCCAAAAATACTAATTTGAATTAAATAACCTTTCTGTGTTACATTAAAATGCTGAGCGATCCTATTTTAACATGTCCTGTAGAACTTTTTAGATATCAAAGAAAACATTTATGTTCAGTAGCATTTTAGCATCAGGCCTATTTTATTTTAATTCTTTAAAAAATCGTTTATTCACATTCTGTGTTAGTTCTAAAGCCCTTACTTTCCATTCCACACAAATTTGGGTTTAGTTCAAGCTCCTCTTCTTAGCTAAATAGCCTTGGACAACCTCTGAGACACGCTTTTTCTCATCTGCAAGATAGAATTAAGTGCAACAGCAAAAGATGCTATGCAAATGAAATGAGAATACCTGTGTTAATTATAGTGGGCTGAAGATTCATTCTATTTATTCTCTCCAGACTCTGTCCAAGCTCACAGATTCTTGGGATCTGCCCATGTCTGTCCCAGAAGTCAGCAAAGAGCACAGCCCTTCCCCATCCACACCCTTCCCAGAGAACAGAGCCTCAGTTCTCAGCCTCGGCATCATCAAGGATGCACCCCAGACTTTCTGAGTAGGAGATTCCAACGCGGAGCCCAGCCATCTGTACTTAACAAGCCCTCCAGGGGATTCTGATGCTCCCAACATTTGAGAATCATTGCCCTTTTTCTATCACTATCCCTCAAGAACTCTAAATGTTTTGAACTCCATAAACTCCCCTCCTCCCGCCTCCCTTCTACAGGATATGTTGTCCGTGGTCAGTCACTGCAGAAATTCTCTACTGAAACCAAATCCTAACCACAGGTAGGAGAGGAGCAACATACTCTCAGATAGTGGCATAACTAAAAGCACCCCAAAGATTCACCTTTGACTAGGATTATCTCGTGTCACTTGCTGAGGTAGAAGATCACTCTGCTTCATATCCTTACATTTCATTACAATATGTCCCTTCTGTTACCATTAGCTCAGCCAGTGCCAGTGGAGGAAAGAGCTTGGAGCAAGCCTTTCCCATAAGAGGTGCCATGCACATTCCAATGAATGTCACAGAATCTCCTATGTCTTTAGAATAAATTCCTAGAAGTCTACGTCTGGCTAGGCCAAGGTAGACATATTTTTGTGGCAGACAAATTTAGATGGCTAAAATGTTTCAGTAGGTTGTGAGCTCTGTCTTTGAAAATGTTTCAAACTTCTCAAAGAAGAACGCTTTGACTCAAAAATCATCTGATTGTACATGAAATAAACCTTGAGGACTTTGTGAAAGTCTTTCATTCTTCTCAGCAGCCAAAGGACTGACAGATCATGTGTTAGGAATTCTGCATCGTCTATTTCAGCAGTACAGGTATCTGTGACTTACCCAACTCTCGGATGTGTTTCTGAAGCCATCCCTATTCATTAAAGCTGTATTCTTGATAAACATTCTGAAAAAACAACAAAAATGCTTTCTTTAAAACTACAAGATGGGCATGGAAGGACGTTCTTTTGGTGACAGCTGTGAAGATTGCTGACGTGTGGTTTTGCTTTGCAGGAATGTTAGTTCGGCTGGAGAGGAGGCCCGCAGAAGGATGAGAGAGTGTGACGGGCTCACAGATGCCTTGCTGTATGTGATTCAGTCTGCGCTGGGGAGCAGTGAGATCGATAGCAAGGTTTGTTGTCCTTGCATAGATTAAGCGTGTTCAAGAATAAAGACTCCCTTGGGACTAAACAAGGACTAACAATAGCTAGTGCAGTATTTCACGCTTTCCTTCTGAAGTCTATCTTGATTTCCTTGTACGACTCCAACACTTTCTAGACAGGGCTTCTAATTCTAGCTTAGAACTACATACCCAACTTTTGTGTAGCAATGAATAAAAATGTAGATTAAGTTACTCAAACCACAACTGTTCCAGATGAGTGCATAAACTTTTGCATACCACATTGCTCATGCGCTTCTAGTTTTTGTTTAATAAAATCCACTTTTCAAAGAAAAAAAGAATGTTAAAATTACCTGGGATTTGAATTATCCAATATTCTTATAAGTTAGCATTTTAACAACTGTTAATGGCTTTAGTGCCAATTTAAAATGCCTGCAAGATCTAAATAAATACCGCAGTGCTAAATCAATGAGGCTGCCCAACAGAATAAATCATCAATGTCTGTCCAGCGTTTTAGTTCACAAACCAAAACAGGATTGGGTGGGCATTTCCGGTGATTGAGCTGTTTTGTTTTTTCTTAATTAAACTAGTTTCTGATTCACTCTAAAAATAAATTTGTAATTTTATATATCCTGTCATAAACCCAAACTTTACCAATACTTTTAAAGTAATGAGTGTGATAAATATGATAACTTAATCATGGTTTCTCAAGAGCCACCCTTATTGACATTTTGGGCTGAGTTATTCTCTGTTGTGGGGGCCGTCCTGGCCCCTCCCCCTAGATACCAGTAGTAACCTCTACCACCACACCAAACAAACAAACAAAAATGTCTCCAGACATTGCCACATGTCCTGTGGAGAGCAAAATTGGTCCTGGTTGTGAATCATGGGTTGAATCTTATGGTTTTTAACCCAATTCTTCATCAGAATTGCCTTCAGGGCATTCATGTAAATACATCTACCCAGACCCCATTTCGGTTCTCTGAATCTGAATATCTAACTCTAGTCTTAAATTTTTGTACCTTTAAAAGTTCATCAGGGCCAGATGCAGTGGTTCAGACCTGTAATCTCAGCACTCTGAGAGGACTAGGCTAGAGTATCACTTGATGCCAGGAGTTCGAGACCTGGGCAACATAGTTAGACACCATCTCTACCAAAAAAATAAAAAAATTAGCCTGGCATGTTGGCATGCCTCTGTAGTCCTAGCCACTCAGGAAGCTGAGGCAGGAAAATCACTTGAGCCCAGGAGTTCGAGGCTACTGTGAGCTATGATCACACCACAGCATTCTAGCCTGGTCAACAGTCTCTAAAAAAGAAAAAAAACAAGTTTATCAGGTGACTCAATAGTCATCTTTAAAAATCTGCCTTAGTAGATGGAGCTTTGAAATGGAGTCTCTAGTCAAGAATCTGGCATAATGTAATTTAGTTGTAAAGTCAAGTAAAGAACAGATAAGAGTGATTCCATTCATGTAGTTATTCATTGGTTTTGTGGATAATTTGGCATAGCACTTCTTAACCCTGACTCCACACTGGCATTACCAAGAAATTTAGAAAATGACTGATGCCTGAACCTAACTTGGATACCTAACTGATACCTTCTGGGACTCCAGCCCTTTGAGTACCAAGGTACCATTAAAAAATTCTTTTTTTTATTTTTATTTTTTTGAGTCAGAGTCTCACTTTTGTCCAGGTTGGAGTGCAGTGGTGCACTCATGGCTACTGCAGCCTGGACCTGCTGGGCTCAGGTGATCCTTCCACCTCAGCCCCCGAGTAACTGGGACTACAGGCACATGCCACCATCCCCCTCTAGAGTACCAGGTTACCATTTAAGCAATTTTGGACATTGCTTGTCATCTTATTACTGCCACTCAGTTAGGTTTGCATTTATTCATTTACTATGTGTCATTAATTTCAAAGATGAATATAATGTCATAAAGACTAAGTATTCCCCTTTTTATAAAACCCCAGAGCCACCATTTAGGACCTTTCGTGTCATTGACAGGAAAATTAAATCCCTAAAAAGGTGACTAGTGAAGATATCTTGAGTATAGATAATTGTTGGCATAATAGACACGTGATTTGTGAAAGAGCTATGGAAGGCAAGTCACTGAAGCAGCTGTGCCAAGCACCCTCATATCCAGAGTGGTGACAGAGTGAGGCATTGGAAGACTAAACCTCTCACTCTGATGAATACCAAAAGAGCAGTAATACTAGCTGGACCCTACTGCTGAAAATAAAATAGGCCAGGCGCAGTACCTCAAGCCTATAATCCCAGCACTTTGGGATGCCGAGGCGAGAGGATTGCCTGAGCCCGCAGGTTCGAGACCAGCCTGGGCAACATGGCAAGATCTCATCTCCACAATAACTCAAAAATTAGCCAGGAGTGGTAACCTGTAGTTTCGGCTACTTGGAAGGCTGAGGCGGAAGGATCACCTGAGCCTAGCAGGTCGAGGCTGCGGTGGCCGAGAGCATGCCACTGCACTCCGGCCTGGGCAACAGAGTGAGACTCCAAGTCAAAAAAAAGAAAAATAAAATAAAATAAGAGCCAACAGTCTCTTGCTTTGGCCAAGTGCCACCACCAGCACTGAAGGTTAAGACAGTCTTCAGGAGTCTGACTCAAGAACCAGTGTGCTCTGTGACACAAACATCTTTTTCCTGATGTTTCGGATGACTAGACTTCTAAAATTCTTATAAGATCTTAGAGATCATCTCTTTTAATATCTACATTTTTCTCAAAAGAGGAAGTTGAAATGCTTGGGAGTATTCAGGACTGGAGTCAGAAGATCCAGATATCCCTAATGGATTAAGAGCCCAGAGCTGGCTGGCCTCAAGACAGGGCTGATAGATGATGCCATCTCCACCTTCCACTGGCTGGAGGACCATACCCAAATGGCCACAACTTTGTGACAAGGAGGGTAATCATAGCTAAATGCCAGGACTATTGAAAAGATTGGTTGTGATAAATTCCTCAGCAGTGCTTTGATGGCCGGATTGTGCTATTGAGTTTCAACTTGTTGTTATTATTATTATTGTCATCACTATTATTCTTATACCATAATTTCCCACTCAGTCCTCTGCTTGGCCACTTCTGGGCTTTCACACTGACAAATAAGGGGTGGGGGGAAGGAATACACATTCTCCTTAAGGCCAGAGAAGTCAATGTGCAAAAGAGCCTGGATTCCAGGCAAGCTTCTGGCTCTGCTGTAATTGGACCAGCTTGTTGAATGCCTAACATATGGTAGAAGACTCTACAGACAACTTCCAAATTAGCCCTTCCTGATAGAATATAAGGAGTCAGAGTGACCCTGGTGATCAACAAGAACTGGCGAAAACGCTGTGGACTGCAATGAATGTGCACCATACTCCTTCCGCTGCATCCATACCCAAGTCTTTTTTTCTTTTCTTTTCCCCCTTTCCTTTAGAGACAAACTCTTCAATTAATAACTCCCCCTAACCAAGCCAGACTGCTAAACTCCAGGAGGCTTAATGAGAGAGAAGGCCAATTCCTGTGACCCCCCTTGCCTCCTCCCACCCATCCCCAGCTGCTCATTCTCTCCCCTCCCCTCCCCCCACATCATCTCCCCCAGCGGCAGCTAGATTAGAAAGCATTTCTCACAACGGCAGATTTATTCCCCAGTAGTCATTTGTTAAACAGAGGAATGGCGGTGCCCCCGGGGAAGACAGAACAGCGGGATGAGAAGGAAGTTTGTTCTCCCAAGTCTTTGATGTAAGAAAAATCAGTTTGAGCTGATTTAAAAATCCTTCTGGCTTCTGCCATAACATTTAGCTTTCAATGAGAGACTTTTCTCTCTTTCATGCATTGTCCTTTGTTTACCTGCTTTCTTGCCAGTGCCTTGTTTGATGCTGGGAGGATGCTTGAAATAGAAAATCAACTTGACTCAAAGCCTGTGGGATTAGCAGCCCCTGAAATCTTGAAAAGCTGACAAGAAAGGTCTAGAATGGCAAGGGCTCCAGAGATATACCCTGAAAACTGGTTCTCCTACTTGATTTTCACGTCCCCAGTAATCAAGTAAAGGGCACCAGATTTTAGTTACCAGATTTCAGTTGATGGGGAAAAGCAGAACAGGACTGGGATCCTGCAGCCCTGGCCCGTTCTAGTCCTAACTCAGGACTGCTGAGAAGTGGTGCCATCTGGTAGGAATTACCGCAGTTCTGATTCTCCCTTCCTGCATCTGTACAATGGAATCATGCCACCTTCCTTCAAGGATGGCTGTTATATAGTAGATGCCAGAAAGACAATAGCCACACTGGTATGCCTTCAGAAATAAAACAGCCCAGTTTAATTTTTCCACACGGTTATTTTGCCTTTTTTAAAAAAAAATTGGGTACTTTTCTCCTCCTCTTCCCATGGTTCCTCTAGTCCAGAAAAAAGGTCAAAAGGTCAGCTTTGTCTTAACCAGCAAACTTTTCTGCAGAGTGAATATTTCCAGCACACAGTCTCTGTCACAACTGCTTCATTCTGCCACTGTAACATAAAAGCAGCCCCAGACAATAAGTAAACAAATGGGCATGGCCGTCCTCTAATAAAACCTTATGTACTTCAGGCTGTGGGCTGAATTGGGCCCATGGGCTACAGTTTGCTGATGGCTGTCAGAGTCTCACTCTGTCACCCAGGCTGGAGTGCAATGGCACGCTCACAGCCACCGCAGGGCTCAGGTGATCCTTCCAACTCAGCCTTCCAAGTAGCTGGAACTATAGGGACATACTACCACGCTCAGCTTAATTTTTGATTTATTGTAGAGACGAGGTCTCACCAAGTTGCCCAGGCTGGTCTTGAACCCCTGGGCTCAGGAAGTCCTCTTGTCTCAGCCTTCCGAAGTGCTGGGATTACAGGCTGACGGTCTTCTTAACAACCAGAAGTCATTAGAACTGGTATTTTAGCAAATACTTTTGTGGACAGCACTATTCCAAGGGCTGCATCTACTGGTTCGTTTAACTGTGCTGCTGGTACTATTATCATCACCTGCAGTTTACAGTGAGGAAATAGAAACACAGAGAGATGAAGCACTTTGTTCAAGGCCACACAACTCAATAAATGACCTGGACTGGAATCCAAGCCAGCTAGCCCTACTTCTCATGAGCTAGCCGTAGGTCACATGCTGGGACCTCCAAGCTGCTCTGTCTCCCATCATTGTTAATCATAGGAACCCTTGTATAGCACGTACTGTGGCCCAGGCATTCTTTCCAGAGCTTACATGCTGTGTTGGGTTCCTTTTGCTGTCATAACTGATGACCACAAACCTGGTGGCTTAAAACAACACAGATGTATCATCTTACAGTTCTAAAGATCAGGACTCCCATCAAAGTATTGTAAGGCCTGCGTTCCTTCTGGAAGCTCCATAGCAGAAGCTGCTTTCTTTTCTACCCTAGCATCTAGAAGCTGCCTGCAGTCCTTGGCCTGTGGCCTCTTCCTCCATCTTGAGTCAGCAATGGGTGGTCACGTCTTTCTCACATCACTAACCCTCCTGCCTTCCTCTTTGACTTACAGGACCCTTGAGAGCACATAGACCCATGGGACAGTCAGATAATCTCCCCCATTTGACAGTCAGCTGGTTAAAAGCCTTATTTTTTTTAATTGTTATTTATTTATTTTTAACTTTTTTTATATGAAAGATGTGGGGTGCAATTGAGGGTTAGGTATACAAATGTTCATTATGCGGGTACCCTTGTTGATGAGGTATGCCCCCCACGCCAGCAGATTCCCACTACTGCCAATCCTCCCCCACCAACCCCCATCTCCCCCGCACCCCGGCAGTTTCTCACTACTTAAAAACCTTTTTCTCTCTGCAATCTTAATTTTCTCCTCTCCCGAGCCACAGGACCTAACATAGTCAGAGATTGGGTTGTGCACATTTTAGGAGGGTCATTATTTTACTTACCATACATACCTCCCTTAGCTCACCTAAGGCACACAGCAGCCTACAATGTGTGTGTCCCATTATGATCATTTTACAGAGGAGGATATTGGGTCTCAGAGATGCTGAGGACATTGTCCAGAGTCACACAGCTAAGTCGGAGACTAAAGTTCTACAGGTGCTTGTTCCATAGCATGTATCCTTACCCATTGTTAAACATTTTTGCTATGAAAATAAGAGTGTCAGCCATTTCAAGAAAAAGTAATAAGTCAGTAGACTGAAACATCTGTGTCCCACTTGGGGCCACAGTCCCTCACTTGCCTGGGACAACCCTTTTTGTACCTGTTGCCCCTTTGACATTCAGAACATTTCTTGGTGGACTGTAAATTTAGTGTCATCCACCAGAGCTGACCGAAATCCAATATCTGTACTATCTATGACCCCAGTCCCTAATCCCCCGCTGGTGAGTTGGGACTGGGGGCTGTCTGGAAGTGGACGATATGTTGGACTTTTGGGGGTTATAAATTCTTCCTCTCTCACGGGTCAATTTCAGTCAACAATGACAGATGTTTACAGAAGTAACTATTATTGATAAGTAGTTCCTTTGTGGGGGAGAAAAGGTCTTATGACCTTTCCAAGTTTCTCTAAATTCTTTCCACCGTGGCTGCTGGGGGACCTTTCAGAGGCCAGTCACCACATCCAAAGAGGAATTTGTATGTGGACTGATGCCATTCCAGGGTGGAAGAGTGGAATGCTGGGTGCTGGGTCGTTCTTATTCATTCCTCCTGTTTCTCCTCTTTTTTTTTTTCTTTCTGGGTTGTCCAGACCGTTGAAAACTGTGTGTGCATCTTAAGGAACCTCTCGTACCGACTGGCAGCAGAAACGTCTCAGGGACAGCACGTGGGCACGGACGAGCTGGACGGGCTACTCTGTGGCGAGGCCAATGGCAAGGACGCCGAGAGCTCTGGGTGCTGGGGCAAGAAGAAGAAGAAAAAGAAATCCCAAGATCAGGTGATGTGGGCCGCTCGCAGCTGCATGCAATTATCCCCTTCCCTAATTGCAGTGTTACTATTTCGCCTGTGTAGAGAGAGACGAGGCTCGGTGATTCCAGCGAGGTAAAATCACTACCGCGTCTGCACACATTTCCTGTGGGAATTTCGCAGCTGAGACGGTGGAACATGAAATGACTTCCCCCCCATGTCTTGCAGCTGAGCCAAGATAGGAAATTTATAAAAGAACAAAAAAAGCCACCCAAGTCCCAGGCAGTCAGTCCCTGACAGCCCAGCTCTTAGAGCAGGGGTAGACACAGGTGCTGGTTCACCGGTATTTTGATTTACACATTGATTAAGGTCCCTATCGGAGCCAGGCTGGGGGCCACGCAGGTGGTAGAAATGCATGGAGGAGGAGATGGGGTGTGAGAAGGAGACTGAGAGGCACAGAACCCAGCGTGGGTCTGGAGCAGGTGGGAAATGCTTCAATGTGTAGCCTTGCACTCCCCATTTGAAATGGGCGTTACCTGGTACGAATTCACAGTCCTTCCGACAGGACAGCATTAAGGCTTGGCCTTGTGGTCAGTTCAGACGAATTCAGAACATTACTCAGCTGAAGACCCAGGCCTCTTCAAAACAGAAGACCCTCACCTCCTGAGCTGGGAGTTGTTCCCTACAGGGAAATGCAGGCTGCAGGCAGCAACGCTTAGCCCTGGTGCATCTGAAAGGCCTCCACACCTGTCTGGGGCCTCGGGCCACCAAGCCCCTCACCCACGGCCCTGCCAGGACAAGGAGTGGAGGAAGAAACTGTCCATTCGGCTGCCAGCCTTAAACCCCACCACTGAGGATTTCCTCATTTCCCCGGACACTGAGGTCACACATTCTTCTGCCTTCCCCAGACACTGAGGTTCCATATCCAGTGAGGTACTTGTCCAACCTTCCCCAGACACTGAAGATACATGTCCAGCTTTCTCTCAACACTGTGGCTTATGTCTAGCCTTCCCTGGACACGGAGGTCACATGTCTAATGAGGTCACACATCCAACCTTCACCAGACACTGAGGTCACACATCCAACCTTTCTTGGACACTGAGGTCACATGTCCAGTGAGTTCACACCTCCAGGCTTCCCCAAACCCCGAGGTCACATCCCCAGCCTTCCCCAGACACTGAGGTCATATGTCCAGCCTTCCCTGGACACTGAGGTCACATGTCCAGGCTCTCCTGGGAACTGTGGTATCACATCCAGTCTTCCCTGGACAGTGAGGCCACATGTCCAGTGAGGGTCCATGTCCGGGCTTTCCCAAACACTGAAGTCACTTCCCCCAGCCTTCCACAAACACCGAGGTCACACATCTAACCTTCCTCAAACACTGAGGTCCCATGTCCAGTGAAGTCACACGTCCAGGCTTCTCCCGACACTGAGGTCACACGTCTAGTCTTCCCTGGCCACTGAGGTCATATGTCCAGTTCTTGAAGGTCATGCAGACCCAAGATCTGACTGTCCCTGAGAGTGGACCACTGAAAAAGGCACAGAACCCACAACACTATCTTGCCAAGTTTTGAATTCAAAATAAATATGCAAATGTATTTCTTTAAATCACAACATGCGATTTTCTAAACTATTTTATAAACAGTTTGACTTCACATAAACATTTTACTTAGCGTGAGGACCCATGGGAAGGCAGTCTTACATCTAGTTTCTGAATCTCCCTGGAATGTATCAGAGTTAGCGTCTTTTAAGGATCCAGGTTTCCCCTATTTGCAGCCCCTGAAGGCTGTCCCAGGGACTTCCAGCGACATCTGGTTCCCATGTTCCAGCTTATGCGCGCCTATCACTTAGGAGACTCACGCTCACCGCCTCTTTGACAGTGACTTTCCCCTCTGAGAACTAAATCCCCAGCCCTGCTTCTCTCCTATCATGGATCAGTGCTCTGTCTTCCCTTATCTCCCAGAATCCGAGGAGTCTTTTAAGAAGGATGGAGCCATGGCTCTTAACTTAGTCAGGGAGTGTGATGTTCCGCCAGCAGGTATTTCTGATACCTACTAAGTGCCATGTGTTATGCTAGTTGCTGTCTCATACCTCAGCTTTGCACCCTGTCCAGGGGGCGGGGGGCAGATCATTATGGATTCTGCATTGCTGCATTGTTTCCTTTGGCTGTGTACTCCGTTACCCTGGGCCCAGCCCCCTCTCTGCTTTCTCCTAGAAATGTGAACAAGCAGAGTAAATGTTCAAAGATCCCAGCGCTTTGGGAGGCCAAGGAGGAGAGAGGATCGCTTGAGCCCAGGACATTGAGACTAACCTGGGCAACATAGTGAGATCTTGTCTCTATAATAATAATAATAATAAATAATTATTATTATAATAAATAATAATAATAAATTAGCCAGGCGTGGTGGTGTGCACCTAAAGTCCCAGCTACTCAGGTGGCTGAGGCGGGAGGATCGCCTGAGTCTAGGAAGTCGAGGCTGGCATGAGCCGTGATTGAGCCACCACACCCCAGCCTCAAAGGAAGCGCATTCAGCAGGAGTGCCCCAACTTGCCCCAATAATAATGATCTCCCGTGTCTCACCTCGGTCCTAAGGACTCAGAATCTCCCAGATGGAGCCCAGGAAACTTTGGGAGACAGATTTGGGAAATTGCATGAATACAGCATTTGTGTTGAGTAAAGAGACTTTCGACTGAGACTGAACTCACTCTGGTTTCAGGGTTTTATCTCCAGGGTTTTAGCTACTGCTCAGATTGCAAAGTACATCCCTCTTGTGGCTGCTGTGGCTGTCACTGGTGTCTCACTTAGTAAGACTCTGACCCTAACATTTACCTGGACTTAAATCTTTCAAGTGACAGATGAGGTTAGATGGGTGATGCATTTAAAGAAGTAAGGGATCAGAGAAGGAACATTCTTGAACTCACTCCATGAAAGAGCCCTTCTTTCTAGATAGCAGACCCCTTCACAAAACCTTGTGTGAGCAATTTTGTACGCTCAGAATGCTGTGTTTTAAACCATGTTTGATGACATTGATGAGCTCTTTTCCAAGTTGAATACAATCAAAGCATTAATAGAATATCATGATTTTTGCCAAAAGTCAAAATGAAAACTTAGATTGTTCATGTGTCCCATTTTTCCTTATAATATTCTTTCAGGGGAAAGAAAGAGATTTCTTTAGAAATTTTTTGCTGAAACTGCCAGAAGATAAAACACAGTAGAATATTATTTATAAAGAAGCTTTGAAGTGATGACTTCAACCAAATAGTAGTTTTTTAAAAGCTTTTTAACATGCTCTAAATTAATACAAAAGCATTTCTACGTGCCAGAAAGTTCATTATCAACCTTAATGAGGATGTAAACAGATGACAATGATCTGAAAAGCCATTTAGTGTGTTTTGTCAATTTCTATATACATGAACACGGTCGAATGTGAAACTTATCTTGCGTGTAAAGACTGGTGGGGAAGCAGGACTGAAAGCCCTGGAGATGAGGAGGAGAGGAAGGTGGGATGTAAGGGAAAATGAAGAAGGAGGGGTGTAGGAAGGCACCATCGAGCCTAGCAGGCCACCTGGCATGGGGGCCGGTGCCTCTGTCCTGGATGCGAAGTGAGAGATCTGAGTCTAGGTGGTTCTACCTCCCGGGAAGGTTGGCACTGGGGCCAGCCTGGCGCCTCAGCAGGAAGGAAGCAGTGCTTAGCCCCGAGGAGTCCTCCTAGCACTTTGTGCTTGGGGAATTTGGGAAATGCAGTCGCTTTTGCAACACAGGAGTCAAGGAGTCCAAAGGCTTTTAGAGGTTGGCTGCTCCAGGGAGAGGGGGAGCCAGGACCCTGATCCAAAACTGTCAACAGGTCCCAGCAGGGGGAGCAATGGAGACATCCCAGGACCTCTCTAGAGCAAAGCATCCCCATCTTTGCTAACACCAGAACAGAGGGTCCCTTCAAGCCTGGAAACTGATGTATCTCACCTAGAGGCTCACAGAGAGTTATATATAGGTTTATAGCCGTAAAGATGGTCAGATATCATTCATCCCCTGGAACCTCTACCACGCATAAAGTCAGGCTTATAAGAATATTTAGTGGTTAGAGAAAATAGATAACACAAGTGAAGTTTAATAAGAATTATAAAAACAGATGTTTATATAAATATAGGTATAGATGATATAGATATAAGATCTAGCCAGTTTTGTAATATATGTCATATGCAAATATAAAATTTATATGAGACCAGGCGTGGTGGCCCACGCTTAAAATCCCAGCACTTTGGGAGGCCACGGCAGGAGAATTGCTTGAGACCAGGAGTTCAAGATGAGCCTGGGCAACATATAAGACCTCATCTCTACGAAAAAATTAAAAAATTAGCCGGGCACAATGGCGCATGTCTGTAGTCCAAGGTACTCAGGAGATTGAGGCAGGAGGATCACTTGAGCCCAGGAGTTTGAGACTATGGTGAACTATGATTGTGCCACTGCACTCAGTCTGGGTGACAGAGTGAGACCCTAACTCAAAAAAAAAAAACCTGCATGCATGTACAAAATGTATGTTTTTCCAGAACAAGTAGAGTAACACCCAAGAGAAGATAATGATTGATTCTTTTTACAGTTATGTATTTACAAATTTTCTACAATGGAAATTACATTTGTGATATTTTCATAAGACATTTATAAAATATTGTTCAAAAAGGCACTAAATATAAGTCAAAGTATGCTTATAGAAATATCTAATTTTTTTCTTTGAAATGTAAGATACCTCATTGAAAGGTATAAGGTCACTGGACACAGTGGCTCAAACCTGTAGTCCCAGCACTTTGGGAGGCGAGATGAGAGGACTGCCTGAGCCCGCGGGTTCCAGACCAGCCTGGGCAACATGGTGAGACCTCGTCTCTACAATAAATCAAAAAATTAGCCAGGCATGGTAGCGTATGCCTGTAGTTCTGGCTCCATGCAAGACTGAGGCAGAAGGATCGCTGGAGCCCAGCAGGTTGACACTAGGGTGGCCGTGAGCGTGCCACTGCACTCCAGTCTGGGCGATGCAGTGAGACTCCAACTCAGAAAGAAAGGAAGGAAGGAAGGAAAGAAGGAAGGAAAGAAGGAAGGAGGCAATGCATAATGTAGTCCACAATTCAGGCCTCCCAGGACAAGGAGCCAAATAATATAGCAGGATGTAAAAGTGATAAAAATCATAATTGGCCTAATGATGGCCTCTGGAACTTGTTCTGTTTCAGAAATTTTCGTTGACTCTTACGTTTGGCAGCAGAATTTTGACCCTTAGAAAAATAGTAAAGCATTCTGCAGGTCACATTTTGTTATAATAAAAATATCGGAAACTTTTTCTTGTAAATGCCTGACAAAGATGATTCCAGAAAATATAAGATAAAAGGATATGTTCATGCATGTTATTGAAACCTTCTAGAACCATCAGACTACGAGCCCCGTGCGTAGATGTGTCTGACACTCTATGCATCTCATTCTGGTCTACAAGGTCTTTGCAAACTCATTCATTTCCAAATCTACCCAGTGCCTGTTGCTGACTTGTAAGGAATTACTAGTTTCTCTAGTCCTTTCTGGACAAAACCTTCCCAGAACAGTGTGTATGTCACATGCCAAGAGACACCCCTCACCAGCAGAACCCTCCCTGCCCTCAGCAGGGCATTGTGCCAGCAGCCTGCCATCACAGGGCAGGGGTAGGGGAGGGACAGTCCGAAGTTCAGTGTCCAGGAAAATAGGAGACAAATTAATGTATTCCCTTTTTAAAAAATCTTTTGTAGAAATACGTATTTTGTTTCATTTTGTTTTTCAATTTGGGATATGGCCAAGGATTCTGTGAAGCTACCCTGGGGTGGGGACTGCTCTAACATGGCTTGCAGGTGACAGGACACTGTCCTCCCGCTGGCTGCTGGCCAGAGCAGACCTTCTTCAAGATCCTCTCAGTGTGAGCTTGACTGTGTACAGAGAAACCGACAGAGAAAAACAAAAAGCAGGATCTGCTAGAATTCAAAACCTCTCTTTTCTGCTTCAAAGTTTTTAAATTCAAATGGGTAAAAAAATCTGTTCACGTGGGTAAGAACATAAACTAACTAGAATTCAAACATGATGCTCACCCAATATTTTTATGTGGTAGATTTCTTTTTCTCATGAGGACCTTCGACAATTTTGTACATTGTAGTCAATATATGAATAAATATTTGTTATCTTTTTCATTTCTTTTTTAGGTTGTAGATGCCAAGTGCATAGGTTAGCGGGCAGTTCCACTTGGGATACTCGGCGTGACATCTCGCACACAAAAACAATAGGAATGGGCTTCTGTACAAACCTTTCATGCCCCTTTATTTTTTTCCATGGTGAAAGACATATCTTGGTAGAACCTTTGAGGCTTCTACCCTGCACACTTTTCTGGCCTGTCCTAAGGTCCCACAGGCCAGACTCCAAGCTTTTGCTCACGCTGTTCTTCTGCCTGGCGTTCCCTTCCTCTTCTCCTACTACTTGGAGAATGATTCTTCAAGACTTAGCAAAACATCACCTCCCTCTTTCAAAACATCCTCCCAAGTAAAATATTAGTTACTTTCTAACCTGCTTCTCCAAAATTTATTTAAACATCTGTTCTCCTCCTAATCATATTATGAGCTAGGTACAGCAGTTGACTCCCATAGAGAGTGATTTTTTTGAGGAGAAGGATTGGGTGGGTTTGATTTCAGTCTGGGACTTTTAGCCCAGCTCCTGGAACCCAGTACACTGAGTGATGGTCAATCTGTGGACCATGGTGGTGGATTTATTTCAGGTGGATGCTCATAGCTGTGACTTGTCCCAGACTCGTCTGTTTCTTTGGTGAGACTTTTCCTCCAAGGGCCACTGCAAGCCCCATGTATTCTGTGGCCCTTCTGGTCCCTGGGAGTCCCGTGTATTCTGTAACCCTTCTGGTCCTTGGAAGCCCCATGTATTCCGTGGTTCTTCTGGTCCCTGTGAGCCCTGTGTTTTGCATGACCCCTCTGGTCCCTGGGAGCCCCATATAGTCCATGGCCCTTCTGGTCCCTTGGAAACCCCATATATTCCGTGTCCCTTCTGGTCCCTGGAAGCCCCAGATATTCCGTGGTTCTTCTGGTCTCTGTGAGCCCTGTGTATTCCGTGACCCCTCTGGTTCCTGGGAGTCCTGTGTATTCCGTGGCCCTTCTGGTCCCTGGAAGCCCCATGTATTCCGTGGCCCTTCTGGTCCCTGGAAGCCCCGTGTATTCCGTGGCTCTCCTGGTCTCTGTGAGCCCTGTGTATCCCATGACCCCTCTGGTCCCTGGAAGCCCAGTGTATTCAGTGGTCCTTCTTGTCCCTGGAAACCCCGTGTATTCTGTGGCCTTTCTGGTCCCTGGAAACCCTGTGTATTCTGTGGTCCTTCTGGTCCTTGGGAGCCCCGTGTAGTCCGTGGTCCTTCTGGTCCCTGGCAACCCCATGTAGCCCATGGTCCTCTGGTCCCTGGAAGCCCAGTGTGTTCAGTGGTCCTTCTAGTCCCTGGAAACCCCATGTATTCCGTGGCCCTTCTGGTCCCTGGAAACCCCGTGTATTCCATAGTCTTTCTCCCTCCCTGTGTTTCCAGCTGTTCTCCAGCTTCTCATGACAGTGCAGCCTCTATCATGTTGTTAGTCAATAGTCTGCAATGGCTACCAAACCTAATGCACATTCTAAATTACTCTTATCGCCTAAGCACCAAGTGTTTATGCATGTGTCCCATGGTATTCCTGGAGAAGCAGGGCTTTGGATCACGCCAGACTAGACAAATACTTAGCTCTGAAGGTGCTGTGCATCTCATACAGGCACGATAGCAGATATCACAAAACCTGCAAGCTTTTCTTGGATATTAGGACTTTGGCATTTTACCTGCCACATTTTCAATAGCCTCACACATTGCTCATTGCATCATGTGGGTGCGCTTGGCCCCAAAGTGAGACTCCGAGGCTACATAAAGAACAAGCAAGGTCCCAAAGCATAAATATAAATTTTATTACTAGCTCAAGTCACTACACTGGAGATTTGAACTTTCTTTTTTTTTTTTTTTCAATTTGAAATTTGGACTTTATGCAGGGCTCAGTGTCTCAGCCTGTCTTCCCAGCAATTTGGGAGGCCGAGGCGAGTGGATTTTGCCTGAGCCTGTGGGTTTGAGACCTGCCTGGGCAACTTGGCGAGACCTCGCCTCTACAGTAAATCAAAAAAATTAGCCGGGCATGGTAGCACGCACCTATAAGTCTGGCTACTTGGAAGGCTGAGGCAGAAGGATCACCAGAGCCTAGCAGATCAAGGCTGCAGAGACCAGGAGCGTGTCACTGCGCTCCAGCCTGGACAATGGAGTGAGACTCCAGCTCAAAAAAATAAATAAATAAATTTGAACTTTAAATAACAGTTTCTCCTTATTTCAGACAAAATAGATGTTAGCTATAAATATGTATAGGTACATACATAACTTGTAAATGATATGTGAGTAAAATCGAGATAAACCACAAGAAGAAAATAACACTCACACTTCCACCATGCCCCTTCTAGAGAGATTCATAGTTGCAATCTATTTTTACAATTATTTTTATATGAACAAATTATTATCTGAGAAAGAAAGGGTCAAATTATAAAACTTTTATACTAAAGATCGATTCACTACCATGCCAAAGGCTTATAAGGACTTCAGTTTCCGTAATGATGAGGTGGAACCACATGAAACTGCCATCTTTGTAGATGCAAACCATCCTAACATTGGCAAGTTCACGTGGTCCAACCTCACATACAATGGGCCGATGGCTCTGGTTTCTCTCAGCAGCAAGATATTCTGTCATTTGTCTGTTTGTATTATAAACAGAAGTCCCAGTGGTAAACAAATCCCGCTTGAGAAAAACATCCTGTGCTCAATTAAGTATACTGGGACACAGTTACAGTGTATACCTGGGCATGCATCGCTTCAGATCTTTTTCTGTTAGAGGCCATTATCAGACAGACAGATTTAAAAGGTCTTACAGTGGGTGAGAGCATTTCCACAAATGCTAGACTCCTCTCTCTGGGTCTTTAGCGGCCGGCTGCTTGTATCTGATGGGCTCTCATCTTTAGGCTGCTGCCCTCCTCCTCACAGTCCAAGATGGCTCCTTGTATCTACAGTCCAGGAGCAGAAAGGAGGGGAAAAAACAGGAGTGCTGTTTCTTGTAGAGCCCCACCCCAAAGTTGCACACATTACTGTCACATCCCTGTGTTCAGTACTCACGGTAGCATCTGAACTGTGAGGGAGTCTGGGAAGTGTTGTCTTTTTGTGAGACACTGTGACCTCACAAGGGTCTTGCACATTCTCTTAATAAAGAAAAAAAGATGCAATGGCCTACTAAAAGGGTACAGTAAGTAGGAGCTATCTGTCTCTGTGAGGAAGGGTGTCTTATCTCTGAAATTTAGCAAATTTGTGACCAGTCTAGGCAACATAGCAAGACCCCACCTCTACAAAAAGAATTTAGCCCTGTGTGGGGATGCCCACCTGTAGTCCCAGCTACTCAGGAGGCTGAGGCAGAAGGTTTACTTGAGCCCAGGAGTTTAAGGTTGCAGTGAACTATGATCGTACCACTACATTCCAACTTAGGCAAGAGAGTGAGACCCCGTCAGAAAGAAAGAGAGAAGGAGTGGGGAGCAGAGAGAGAGGGAAAGAAAGAGGGAAAGAGGAAAGGAAGGAAGGAAAGAAAGACTGCACGTGGTAATGAACAAAAATCCAACTTGTATTTATTTCATTGTCTGTAAATTCTCTGCAAACAGTGCAGCCCCTTACTACCTGCATTCAGCTGACGACTCCCACTGCCCATTTTAGCACACCATAGGAGAAGAGAACAGGTGAGAGCACAAGTCCACTCCACCTCGCTCTGCTGGCTGTGTTGTGAGTTTATCCCTTGACACAGCATGACCCTTTCCTTGCCAGCTCTTTACACCAAAACGTGGAAGGACCGAGAATGCCACTGTAGAGGTGCACAGCACGGTGGTGAACCGATGCCTCATTATTAGAAAATTTGGTCGCTTCCAAATTTTTACAGATGTAAACCGAACTCAACAGCTATGTGATGCAGCCTCCTCCATGTCCTTAATCACTTCTTAAGGATACATTTTTAAAAGTGAAACAGCTAGGCCAAATGAATGTTTCTAAGGCTTTTGATACACAAACCAAAATTTATCTTAATCGAGCGCAATGTCAGGGACAGGTGAAGGACGTGGACTTGATTTCTTTATCACTCTGGATCTGCCCTTCATGACATTCTCGACGCTCTCAGGTTTTCATCTCCTGACATCACAGGTTGTTTTTCTTTTCTCCGGTTTTCATTTTCACACTAGTGGCCACACTTTTCCCTTGCTGCTTAATACCATTTCCTTCCTAACCATCTGCTTATTTCAGCTGCCGCCCATTCCTCCTGGCTGATGCTGGTTCAGTCTCTCTCTGCTTTCACCTACCTCACCATATGCCAGGAGCTTATTGACTCAAGTTGTGGCATTTCATGTCCTGGACGCCACAAACCTCACGAGCCCGCAAAGATCACGGCTGCACATTTTTGTGCAGCCACTCTCCTCTCTGTCTTCCACCAACGAATGAGAGTCTTCTTTCTCACCTCTAATAGAAAATGTAGCTCACCAGCTGAAAGTGCTGCTCTTTTATTTTCAGTGCGTTTACAGACTTCAAACTCTGTTTCAGCTGTCTTGTTTCATTTTCTTAATTGCATTTTATTGCTCAGTGCTCTGCACCATCAGTACTCTTTGATCTCATACTACTAGGCCAGGGTTTCTCAATTTCAGGACAGGTGACATTTGGGGCCACAGAATTCTCTGTTGTGGGGCTGTTCTGTGCCTTTTTGGGTGTTTATCAACACCCCTGGCCTCTGCTCACTGGACACCCTTAGCACTTCCTGCCCCAGTTTTGACAACCAAAAATGTCTTCAGACATTGCCACATAAAGTTCTTCTGGGTGTTAAGTTAAAATTGCCTGGGTCGAGGCCAGTATACGCAACTGTCTTCTGAGGAACATATCACCAAAGATATAGCAAACAACCAAGACCACAGGATTATCTGAAAGAGGTTGGACAAAGTCCCTTTAGAAGGCAGGTAACAGGGATGGCCGTGGCCCAGGTGCCCCGAGATGTGAATGGGAAGTTAAGAGCAGAGGGAAATCTACATGAGCATTAGTGATGTCTCAGTTGCTTCCATCATGGTGACCTGGAGAAGGGGCAGGTGAGCCCAGTAACGAGAATCAACCTTAATGGCACTTCTGTGTGGGGCACGGCATGATGGTCGACTTCGTGTTGTTCCATCTGTGGGGTAGGCAGCATTGCCAGCCCCACCCCCCCCCACTTATTCCTGGGAGATACGTGCCCACTCGGCCCCTGGGTCTCCCACACAAGGAGGTGAATCAGTAAGGCTATCCCTGAACAACTTTCGTCCTGATGCTTTGTTCAGAAAACACCCCATCCTGCCTTTTTCATGCAGCTTTCTAATCTCTCAAGAGCAAGCCCCCACCCCTCATCTTTTGCAGGGAAAGCCTGGAGACAATGTGGTGCCACATAAATACAGCTAATTTGCCATCAACTCTCTCCCTCTTTGTACAGCCTCAGCTGCAGCCGACATCTTCGAACAGCTTGTAGGGGATTCACACACCCAAGCGACACTTTTCTTTGAAATTCCCAAGAACCAACACAAAGAGTCATTTCTTTTCTGACTTTTTACAGTTAATTGGAGTTTTCAAATACCCATCACCTCTATCCCCTCCCACCCCTTACATCCCCCCCAAAGCTGGAAGTGGCCACGAAACACTGGAAAGGCAAAATCAATTAGTAATTCTGCCATTCAAATCAAGCCAGGCAAGAGTGGCAGACGGTGGATGGACGTGGGTTTTTGATTGTTGCTTTTTAAAGTACTTAGTGCTGACTGCAGCCTAATTAAACCAAACCCCGCTTGAGAGAACATTCCCTGACAGTTTACCTACTTAGAGTCATCTTCTCTTTCTATATCTTGCAATGTGTGACTCCCCCTGGGAGGGAAGAGTGGGATCCTAAAATCAGAACATTTCCCTGTGGCCGCAGATTCACTCCCTTTATCTCGCAGTATCTCTGGTCTGTTGTTGATTTTACTGAAATCTCTTAAGTGAAAGTGAAGCTGCACATATGTCATGGCTGTGATGCTCCCTAATTGGTAGAGAAATCTAGGTAGTAGAGAGGCATTCTGCTGATGAAGCTGCCTTTTCTGTGTATGTTCTGAGGCTACAGCTTGGCAATAAAAGGTCTTCTCTTGACTGGCTGAGACTGTATCAAGCCAAAGACATGTGGGAAAAAGAGCTCTGTGTTTTAGCACTTCTTCCAAAATGGAAATCCTTCTCCCTACTTAGTGACTGCCTCTGGTTGGCATCACTGTGGTACCCAGCCCAGAACCTTGGTGATCAGAGACTAGGCCGGTTGCAAGCTAGCTCAGAGGGAGAAGCAGAAATTGTCTTGTGTTGCTTCTCATTCAGTAGAGGCTTTTATTAATGTAATCATGAGAGTACTCCTGGGAGTCTCCATACCTTAAATAACCCATGTTTGCAAAGTCTTTTATTTATTTGGAGTCTCACTCTGTCACCCAGGCTGGAGTGCAGTGGCACACTCATGGCTCACCGCAGCCTTGACCTCCTGGACTTAGGTGATCCTTCCACCTCAGCCTCCTGGGACTACAGGTGCATGACACCATGTCTGGCTTATTTTTCTTATTTTTACAGAGACAAGGTCTCACTATGTTGCCCAGGCTGATCTTGTACTCAAGCAGTCCTCCCACCTTGGCCTCCCAAAGAGATGGGACTACAGGCCTGAGCCACCACACCCGGCCTAAAGTTCTTTTTTAAAATAAAGTATATTGACATCTTGACTTTCTGATGTTTAATCCCTAACTTACATCTTTCTTTTTCTATTAGCAAAGGGCTGCTACTATTTCACCGTTAAGCCAACTGAAACAGGAATCATTTAAATGGAATAAGCCCTACAAGGAAGCACACATATTTAAAGCAAGTTCAGAGAAAAGCTTCTTTATTCTCTTTCTTTTTCAAACTTACACATTGAATATATCCCCACCTATGTTATTTTCATAGCCATCATGTATCCTCTGATCTGACCATGATCATATCAGAAAGCATCATGCCTAAATTTCAGCAGTCCTTTGGCTTCTAACTCAAGAAGCTCGATATCCTCTTCCCTTCCACAAAGATTCTGTGCTTTACTTTCTTAATGAGAGAGTGCATATTTTCAATTACATATAACTTCAAAAATGGAATGTTATAAATTATTGGCAGATTTTTAAAAATTGATATTAGTCATGCATCCATTCATTTGAAGATAATAAAGTGCTGACATTGTGTTACTAAGTGAGATGCTATCTGGAGTACCCAAAAACCCACTCGTTGGTTTGTTCTATGACCTGCTGTCTACATAATCCTACATATATACCCATTGCTTTACTACCAGCCTGTCTTCAACAGAGTCTCAATTCTCAATTCTTCAGTTCTCAAAAACTCTAGTTATAACTCTGTTAGCCCTTAGCTTCCTGGCCTCTAAATATATGTTTAAAATTATAAGTTCCTATAAACAAGACAGTGAATGTGAGATGTTTTAATATTATGCTAGTAATAGTCTTTTGTCTATTTTCCTATTTAACAATATATGAATGACTTGCACAAAGCATAATTTGAACATTTAAGTGATATCTTTAAGAGTTAAGAGCAGCTAGAACTTCTGTAAATTTCATTTGCTAAAATGTTTTTTTGTAATCCCAGCACTTTGGGAGGCCAAGGCAAGAGGATTGCTTGGGCCTACAAGTTTGAGGCCAGCCTGGGCAATATAGCAAGACCTTGCCTCCACAATAAATAAAAAAATTAGCTGGGCATGGTGGTACATGCCTGTAGTCCCAGCTACTCAGGAGGCTCAGGCGGGAGGATTGCCTGAGCCCAGGAGGTCAAGGTTGAGGTGAGCAGTGACTCCAGCCTAAATAACAGAATGATATTCCAACACAAAAAAAAAAAAAAAAAGAGCAGGAGTGTAGAACTATGAGGAGGAAGGGATCTTTCCATTGAAAAGTTCCTCCAAGTTGGAACAAGACAAAGCCCAGCAAAAACACTTTTTTTGGCCATAAATTCCTTTCTCCTCTTTCGTTTTCTCTCCCTTTATCTTCTTTGCTTGACTTTTAAACTGCAACTTGAGAAATGATCACATAAATATACATGCGCACACACGTGTGTGTGTGTGTGTGTGTGAGAGAGAGAGAGAGAAAGAGAGAGAGAGAGAGAGAGAAAGAGAGAGAGACAACTTAATAATAATGAAGATAATATAATAAAAAATTCTCTGCTGGCGTTGTCCCTTGGTGTCTTGCAAATCCTCTGTCTCCTTGGTTACACTCTTTGTTGCGTAGAAAGTTCCCTCTCCTGACTTGATGACATTTTACTTCATTTATGATTTTCATATTTCAAGGTCTTGAATTTTTGGTAATATGTCCTCAAGATACAGTCCAAAGGAAACACAGTTTGCACAAGGGTTCTAAGCTTAGCCCTGTGTTAAGGACTAAATAGCTGTAAGATCAGTGTTTTGATTGTGTTAAAGGTTTAGCCACTGCTTGCCTTTGGGTAATGGCCCATTTGTTTTAAAAAATCACGATAGAGGCAACTTGTATTTAAATTTATAAATGATGTATTTCCACTTCGGTAAAAGAGTGGCAGATCCCAAGGTTTCTCATGGATCCTCACTAGAGAATGTTAGTAATAAAAGTTTGCATGTGCAGAATTGTTTCACCTACTTGTGGCAAATCCTAACCTCACCATTGCCCTACTGTCTTGCTGATGTTGATTAGGTAGACAAAATAATGTCAAAGATGTTAACCCAACTCTTAAAGAATACTTCTCATCATCTTACAGGTGATGAAAATCTATTTTTAACGCACAATTGATACTTTTTCTCCTATTAGCTCAATAAAAGTTTGAATAAAGTGCCTAGATAAAGGTCTGGAAGATACATTAACTGGCTTTGAAATGATTCTTTTTCAGTATTAACATGCCAGGGTGCCATCAACGTGCTGAAATAGCAGAGAATCCCCTTTGAACTCCATCTCGAGTTGCCATCAAAGATTATCTGTGTTCACATCAGTTGTCCTTTTATTTCCTTCAGATTCTCTCTGTAGCCATTAAGAAAGGTGTGTAATGAAAGGTATTTAAGAGCTACACAGATGACATGTCAGAGCAGAAGAAAATTATCTAGTGATTTAACAATTTATCCTGCTTTACTGAGTTAGAAAAGGAGAACAAAAGGAAACCCAGCAAAAGACAGCACCGCTACTTCTCCCTCTTTTTCAACCTTAGCTGTGACATTTTGTCTTGAGCAGGCAAATTATACCTCTGCTTACCTCCCGCTGGTAGCTTAGCGCTTACTGAGGGACAAATCTCATCCATGATGACCTGGAAGTTTCACATTTTTATTTTTCTGAATATTGTTAAATGTGTATGTAAAATGATCACGTACAACTTTTGAGATAAAATATAAATACACAAAACAAATGAAACAATCTTCCATTTCCTGTTACACCACCAGATAGATTCACTACCCCAAACTGATTTCCTCTGAGAAGCCAGTGTCTCTACTGCGATCTCACCGAAACTGACAAACCTACAAAATGACTATCTGTGCTAATTCTAGCGTTCTCTGCAATGTAATGAGTCAGGATTAAATAATGAACTAGGAGCAATGTGACAGGGCTGGTTCACTTCCATTGTTTTTATTTTTTATGTAAGAGATGTACTGGTTTTATTGATGGCTGTTCACAAGTGCAAAGTCATCTTTGAATAGTTGAGAACTGACTGGCTTTGGTTCCCACACTGAGGGTCCTTGTTATAAAGTTGAAATTGAGTGGCACGCTCGTTGAAAACAACCTTTAATGAGATGTCCTTCATCTCTGTGCTTTAGTCTTAACTTCTACTAAGGTGTATTGTTACTGAGAAAAAGAAGGCATGAGTTTTTAATTTTTCTCTTGGAAAATAAATAATGAAATTATCGAAGTTATTTATGACAGTTAACTAACTTTACAGTATCTCCAGCCATTTTTCTATTTTTATGTTGCAAGGATGCAAAGTAAGCATATATTTTCTTCCAGCAAAATGTCAGAACTAAGAAACTTAGATTCTGAAGTATAGTCTTGTTTTTATATGTGCGCACACACACACACACACACACACACATATGTATGTATAAAAAAATATCTGCAAGAAAGTTTAGTATGTCATTTAGACTATGTTTATTTTTATGTAACATTAAAATATACAGGTAAGCTAATTAGCTTAATATCCTTACCCTAAGATTATAAAGAAATTGTTATATTTTACTGTTATTTTTCTTAGAAGTGAATATGGGTATATTTTTTTCTAAACATGTAGTATATTTCATTTTTATCCTTATTATACTCATTGCCTTTATTTTTCACAAAAGGCATGGCTTTGTGTAATCAAAGATTAGAATCAATATTTTAACCTTTAGTACTTTTTAAATCATAAGAGTAATAGAACAGAACATTTGAAATGTAGAAAAAAAGAGAGACATTTTGTTAATAATTTCTATGATCATCTCCGGTGTTTTATGATGCATATTATTTGGGTGAAACACAAACCCCACACTACTTTGCTTCCCGTTTTGTTCATTTAACTTTTATCATTATCATTTGTCCAAGTTGCTACATAGTCTTCGTAAGTATCGTTTTTAATGGTTGACTGGTATTCCCTTGTGCATATAAGCCATAATTTTTAAACTATGTGTAATTAATTTTGTAATTACACATTCTCCTGTTATTCATTAGATTCAATTCAAAGCAAATTTAACCATCAGGCTTGCTGTAAGAGATAGCTAAGCCTATAGCTCATGTCAGTGTGTCTAATAAACCATTGCAATTTTCCCTCTTTCATCCATTCGGGCATTTGTTAGATGCAACAATAGTACCCAATTTGTATGTGTTTTACAAATTATGTAGGAATTTGTCACAGTTAAGAATTAGGCATAATAAGTGAGGGCATTGGATTGTTGGGGACGTCTACGCAGCAGCTATAGTAATGCTAACCATATAATGTGCTGCCTTGAACTTTGGCTTTCTCCCACCCTGTCCAATGGAGATTAATCCATTCTCCTCCTTCCTTTCTACAGCCATGTGTTAGAATAATTCTCAAGAGCTTATCTTCTTCTGCCAGTTACTTTCAATTGTATGAAGGGGACTCCAAATAACCCAGAATTTATTTATTAAAAAATTGTGTGTTTATTCTTACATGTTTAAACTTCAGTCATCTTCAAAGTACCCTTTGTTTAATGCAAAACACCTATCAAGACACTTTTTCCACTGCTCAAACAGCTTCTGAACTTCTCAATTTTGATGCCTTTTAGTGCTTCTGCCGTTTTTTCTTTCACTTCTTTCACATGGGCAGAGCATTTCCCTTTGAGAACTTTTTTCATCCAGGGAAACCAAAAAAAATCTCTCGGAGCGAGATCAGGTGAATAGGGAGGTGGGAACATGGAGTTCATGCCATTTGGGTCAAAAACTGAGTACTCAGTATGCTGTGAGCAGATGTGTTGACTTGATTGAAGAACCTGTTTGCCACAATCTGGGACATTTCTTCAGCAAATCATGATCCAGATGGCCAACCAAAGTTTTTATTTGGAAGTTTTGAGAAGGTTGAAGGTGACTGAAGTTTAAACATGTAAGAAAAAATACACCACTTTTTATAAATAAATTCTGAGTTTGTTGGCCACCCCCTCCCCCATATGCATGCTCCAACCCCCTTCGACTCTTGATCATAAGCTCTTGGTGAGCAGGAATGTCTCCTCTTGTTGGTTTCCCTAGACTGCTGATGCAATTGATGGTCGCCAAATGTGCTCACACTCTGCTTTTGTTTTTGTCTGAAATGTTTGCAGAAGGCAATGTTGAGAAGCATAAAGATGTTTACTCTCTCATTTTTCTTCCACCAGTGGGATGGAGTAGGACCTCTTCCAGACTGTGCTGAACCACCAAAAGGGATCCAGATGCTGTGGCACCCATCAATAGTCAAACCCTACCTCACACTGCTCTCTGAGTGCTCAAATCCAGACACGCTGGAAGGGGCGGCAGGCGCCCTGCAGAACTTGGCTGCAGGGAGCTGGAAGGTATGGCCAGTTCATTACAATAACAAAGAAATCTGGAATTATGAGCAAGTCCTCAGAAAGTAATACACGCCCAGTGCTGAGAAATGCAATTATAATACATATTTTGAGGATATTAAAGAAAAACAAATTCTATTGAACTGTTGGGTTTAGAAGGGTATTCCTTTTAAAAATTCTTGAGCTCTCAGGGGTCCTTGAAGATCATGACTAACAGAGAGAATAGATGTGAGTATAGTGGTAGAAAATGCTATGAAATGCTTTTCATTCTACTTATATAGCTGAGCTACTTTGTGTTCTGGGGAGAGTGTGACATGTCGTCAGTTTTCAAAGCAGTATCATTGACTTAAGGGAGTGAATGCCCAAACACCTTGCATACAACCCCATGTGAACATTTAAAATGTAATAGTGGGTCCCAGTCCCCAAAGAAAAGAATGCTTGGCATTTTTAAATTATGGTCTTACAGAGAAGAATTGTATTATCAGTTGTCTTTGGCAAAAAATGGTAAAACAAATATATAATTGGAGAGAAGAGAAGACTGGGGGGGGCTTTTTCTGAGTCTTTATAAACTGTGTTCCTTATTGAGTTTCATAGCCCTCGTTTTGGGTAGGAAGAGATTCACCATAGCAGAGAATTCTTGAGTTTGGTCACTGATAGTTACATGTGTGACCTCCTAGAAGAATGAGGGTAGATGGAGAAGAAGAAAAAAGAGAGAAAGTTTGGACTTCTGTCACCAGTGTTCCATTCATATCATTTCAAATCCTGGGAGATGGGATATTCATCGGTCAATTTTTTTCTTTGATGTTTATTGTCTGCAAAACCAGGTTAATGTAGATGCATGACTACAGATTGTTTTCAGAGGTTCAGCATCACAGATGTCACACACAGACCTCAGCATTGTCATTTGGCTACACCCTCCCTTTTGCTTATACCTTTCAATGTCTGCCTTCTTGTCACTTTTCCCTTTCCCGATCATCCTTCATTTCCATCACTTCAGTCCAAGCTGCAGCATGTTCTTCTTTCTGGGGTGTGTCATCCCAGCTCTCAAGGTCCAGTGCCTGACAAGTCTTCCCACACAGCTGGCTGCCGAGACATGGACAGGCCAACTTCTCCTCTGGAGAGTTTTAGAAATGAAATGGTGGCAAATAAAATGTGCCACACCAAGATACGGTTTCTTTCTTTATAAACCAAGTACCATATTTCCCTGAGAAACACTTAGATCCTTTTCAAAATACTAATTTAAAAATGGAGAAATGTCTTTGGGCTTCAGGTGTGCCATTGTTACATGGAGAAGATCAGGACTGCCTCACCCTGCATCATGCAGATCAATCACAACACTGTCCGTTTTCCTCCCTGCCCATGAGACATCTCTCATGTCGTACCATAGAAGTCAAATTGGGCTGGACTTGAAGTGAAGACACGTCTCTTGCTTTCAACCAAGTATCGGTGGAGAAAAGCTTTGAAAGCAGAGTTGCACCAGGCATCAGTCCAGAGCACAGCTTTGTACAACTAGGAAAGAGAGATACTAATGGAAATTATTTCCTTGAACTAACCCTTAGAGCTTATATCTGTTGAAACTGAGCATGGCCTAAGAAGTTTTGACTCAAATCACAATGCAAACCTAGGCTCTACATTGTCTGAGCATGGTGAACCTGGACAAATTATAGCACCTTGTTGTGTCTCAGAGGTGTCTTCTTTAAACAGAGAGGATTGGAGTTGCCTCACTCTGCATTGTACCGATCAATCACAGCCCCAAAGATGGGAGCAAGATGTCATGGGCCAAGGGGTTGTCACTGTATATGCCCAAGAGCATTCATATGTCCCCACCCAGATGCCCTGCTTAGCAGCACGAACTGGACAGACATGGGCAAGTGGGCTCTGGGCTCCAGGCATGAGTCTAACGAACACACAAAGATCTGGATGGTAGCAAATCAAGTGTGCCATCTTAAGAGATGATTTTTTACTTTATTTTAAAATCAATTATCATTTTTCTTTGAGAAATACTTAGGTCATTCTAACAACATAAAAACGGAGAAATGGCTGGACTTGGTGGCTCAGCCTGTAATCCTAGCACTTTGGGAGGCCAAGGCAAGTGGACTGCCTGAACCTGCGGGTTCAAGGCCAGCCCTGGCAACTTTGCAAGACCATGTCTCTACAATAAATCAAAAATTAGCCAGGTGTGGTAGCAGGTGTTTGTAGTTCCAGCTACTTGGAAGGCTGAGGCAGAAGGATCGCCAGAGCCCAACAGGTCGACGCTGGGGTGGCCATGAGTGTGCCACTGCACTCCAACCTGGGTGTCAGAGTGAGACTCCAACTCAAAAAGAAAAAAAAAGAGAAATGTCTTTGGGCTCCAAAAATATTTTGAGTGTAAGACTTCAGCCTTTAAACTTTGTATTCATATATTTTAAAAGTTAAGTAAAAATGGGGAAAATATTTATATAAAGACTGAAATCAGGCATCCAGAGTTAAAAATATAGTTTCTGAAACAGAAACTACATGGATTAAGATTAACAGTAGATTAAATATTACAGAAGAAAAGATTAATGAACTTGAAGACAGCAATAGAAATGATCCAAAATGAAACGCAAAGAAAAAAGAAAAAGTGTGCAGTGCCTCGGTGAGCTTCTAGTGGCCAGATATATATAAAAATGGAGTCCTCAAGTGAGAAGAGAGAAGAAAGGAGGAAGAAAAGAGAAAAATATATATATGTAAAGAAATACTGGTTGAAAAATTTCCAAATTTAATGAAAACCATAGAGGAACTCAAACCACAAGAAACATGAAGAAATTATACCAAGGTATCTTATAATCAAATTGGTCAATGTCAGTAATAAGGAAAAATATCTTAAAAGTAGCCAGAGAAAAAACAGCTTATATTCAAAGAATTGTACTGCATCTAAGCACCAGATTTAAGGATCAGTGTCACTAATCATTCATTCATTCATTCATACAATGAATCTTTCTGAGTTAGGACTGTCCACTGGAAGAGGATCTGGTCTGTAAGCTTCTGAAGGACAGAAGCCAAGCTCATTTATCTCTTTGTACCCCACTGCTCAGCCCTATACTTGACTGAGTGAAAATGCTCAAATATGAGTGTTTAACTCAACTGGTATTAAAGTTCACACCTGTCTTTTGGCTCCATCTTTTCTATTCATAAACTCCCACCAGTCAATGAGGATTTAGTAGCACATATTATGTACCAGGTATCCTTGGATGGTCACATTTTATGTTCCTTTATTATTTCATTCAGGTGGCAATATACTGTCAATACACTATAAAATCGATAGAAAGGAGTTGTAAAAGAACCATTTTCTTTTCTTTTCAACCATTTTCTTTTCAATGGCCAGACTGAGCAATAATTTGCAGGCTGCAGATTTCAATAGCAAGGCCAAGTACAGCAGTTCCTACATTGCAGAACTTTCCTGGTAGGTTACCAGGCTTGGCATCTCATGGGCGACCAGGCCAGCTGGGAGACCTGCTGAGATATGTCTGGGTCTTTAAGTGTTTGAAGTAAGAAAATGATGCGTCTTAAAAGTTTTTACTTTAAAAAAATTTTTTAAGTTCTCTTTTACTTTGGATGATATAATGCGAATTGTGGAAGAAGAATGATCATTATTTTCAATATTTTCTGGCATTAACATCTTGCTGACTGTTTTCAGCACATAAATCTGTACATTAGTTGAGCATAGTTATCCCAGTGTGAAATCTATCCCCACATACCCAGAGTCATTTGGAAACTTTTCTACTGCTAAGAGAATAGAGACTACTGAGAAGGGGGTAGAAGAGTCTGGAATAGCCAAAGTCAACATTACAAAAGCCGTTCTCTGTTTCAGACAAAGTTTAACAACCATGATCACAGATTTTTCCATTTCAAACTGGACTTCAATCAATAAATTTGAAAATGCAAAGAGGACCTCTTATAAGCAGACACACAAATTCACCATGAAAAGGGAGACTAGATACCCTGACAGCAAAAAGAAAAAGATAGAAGAGTTAGGAAAAGTAAATATAAGAATGCAAGAAAGAAAAACTTTCAGAGATCATTCAGTGTCATGGCTGTTGCGTATATTCTAATAACCAATCGTAATAATGCTGACCCTCTGTCATCACGAAAATGTTAAATTATTACTAGCAATTTGAGAAGAGAGAAAGCATTTGAGAAAGATTTCCATCCCAATGGGTGAAGTGGAATCTTGACCTCTGGATGTCAGTCTTACTTATAAGAAGCATAAGAAGCATGCTTCCCTAATAATACTATACAAGTGGGGTAGTTCTCAGACCAGGCACAGGACTGCTAAAGAATATTTGTGAGTAGATAAAATATATACATGTATGTATAAAAGTTTTCTTATCAAAATACAAACATACAAGCATGTATAGGAGTCAATCATATTATCATCATCTATTGTATGGTTTATTAATTTGCCATGTTACATGGGAAGGAAGGACAGACACCTCTTAGGGAAGATGTGAGAAGATGATAATTAAGTAAAATACTGATAAATAATTAAAATTTCCAGAAGATGAAGATGACTCATACAGAAACCAAGGAGAAAAATTCATACTTAAAAAAAGACAATGCAGAAAAAATCTTGAATAATTGAAAATTGAATTAGGATACACAACAGCATCAAGTTTCATGCAGTGCTACCATCTGAAATCTAGAGTGCTAAGAATGTGTTTTTATAGCAACTTTTGAAATTTAGTGGTATTTCTTTGGTGTTCTTAACTTTTTATGACCCAACAAAAACAGAAATGTGGAGGTAAACCAGCAGAATTTTGCATGGAGATGGCTTTTTATAGACCTCATCATCTGAAACAATAACTTATCTTTATGAGAAGATCATGCACACTCTTTTTCTGTGGCAAATTGACTAGCAAACTAGATCTTCACAATGGCCTTAAACACTTTTTAAAGTTTAAAGCACTCATTACTTGGTTTATGAGCATCAGAAAAACATAATGGTATTATGGCAGGAGCAAAGTGATAAATGCTTTTCACAGCCAACGTAGACTTAAGTTACCTTTTTCTCATTTACAGCACAATGATTTTGTTTGTTGCAGAATATTAAAACAATTGGAACTAGTAGCTTGAAGATTTCCAAAATGTGAATGAATGTTCTTTTAACTCCCATTTATGGATTATTTCTATTATACTTGAGCTTTATGAAAACCTAGAGTTTGAACTATAGAAATATATCTGTACTTGCTATGAAACCAAACATTTTAAATATCTTTGTACAGCCAATCTCCCCCTTAAAATGAGACTATTCTCCAAGTGTTTATTACTTTTCCATTTATTTAAAAAATAGGATAGAATAAAGAGATACTTAGATATTACTCTATTAATATTTAATGAGCTAACATAATAGCAACATAGACCTACTGAAAAAGAAATCGAATCTCAGACCATGGGTCCCAAATTAATAAAAAATGTAGGAGAACCGGGAAATATGAGACTTGTGCTTAGAGACAGGGGCATCAGTCTTGAGCAGACTCTAAATCTAGCTTGTCTTAGTAGTTAGTGTTTCTTGTAGAAGTTAACCAGGGCAGATTAGTGGAGTGGAACAAATACAAGTAAGAATCATGTTTGACATCTAAGACCAAGTGAATTGCCTTTGTTCTAATTAATATTGCAATGCAAAGCCTAAGGTTTAAATGTAAAGAAACCAAGTTTTGAAAGATTATGATGAAAATGGTGTAGGAGGTATCATGTCTCACGAATTAGAAACTGGACCAGAATAAGCATAGAGGTGATCTGAGGATTCTGCTCATCATCAGTCTCCTAGAAACAGTACACTTAGACAGAGATGATCACCAGTCTAAAACAGGACAAGAATAGACCCAACTTAAGAAGCAGGAGATGGGAGGAGCAGGGCCATAACCAAGTCATTGGCACTAATGGCACAGGACTTAGCAATTTCTTTTCTGCAAGATCCAGAAAGTAATCCTGATGGCAAAAACTGCATCAGTGTTGTAAATGCTTTATGCATCCAAACTAACTAGGTAGAGTAAACTCATTTTTTGATACTTTGACATTCGTTTCATCACTGGCATGGGATCATTTGGTTTCTGAAGTCCTAAGTTACAGAACTCCATTCTAAAGTTTAAGAAACAGCAGAACCAAACGGACTTCACTTCCAGCAAAACACCTAGATGGAGTGGATGGAGTGGCAAGGTTCAAATTTACCTTTTTTAAGGAAAAACAACTACAACAAAAAAGAGAAATATATGAAACAGAGGTATTTTTGTTTTGTTTTTAGTAAGACACTAAACATTAGTCAATGAAGGACAGTGATCTCTGAAAGACAGGAAACAAAGAGGGTGAGCCCTATATCCTCATCTCATTGCCTTGAGAGAATTTCCAAGCTATGATGCAAGGATTGAGAGTCCAGGATGGCTTGGCAGACTTGCTGTGTTGAGGAGATTGAGCTGGGAATTGGGGGGGATCAAAGTGACTAGAGCGCACAGGACAGAGTACCAAAGAGGAGAGAGCCACACATAGAACCCTGGAGACATGCAGAGGATTCCCCTTGAACATTCAGCAAAGAAGTATCAGTGCACACATTTGAGGGAAATATCCAAGGCTGGGGAAAAAACTACCTGAAATTATTCTGGAGGATGAAATTTGGCACTTATGCAAGAGTGCATATAGTACATGTTCCCAAAAGCCAGACAGGAAAATCCATAATTCATGGGTCATTGGGTAGAATACTCAGAAGGGTCTTGCCTCAGTCCTGAGGAATAGTTAGCCCTGAACTAAACATGCTCTAGTTCTTTCTATCAAAGTAAAAGTAAGACCCCAAAGGATAAAAAGTTCCCACTGAGTTAACTGCATCCTAGAACAAAGCTTTAAAATATCTAAAGGAATACAAAAATATTCAGTATCCAACAAATTAAGTTAAGAATGTGTAGTATACAACTCAAAATTACCTGGCAAATAAATAGGAAGATGCAATCCATAATGAGGAGAAAAATCAACAATCAAAACTAACTCAGTACTGACACAAATATTAAAATTGAAAACAAGCAATTATTATAACTCTATGCCATGTGTTTAAAAAGTTATAAATGGAGTATATTAGAAAACCCAAATAAAACATCTATAGTTGAAAATGTAGTGTCTGAAATGAAAACTACATGGGATGTGATTAACAGCCACTTAGACATTGCAAAAGAAAAACATCAATGAACTTGGAGACAGAAATAGAAGCAATCTAAAATAAAATACAGAAAGGAAAAACAAAAATGATTTAAACAATACAAATTATCAGTGGGTGTCAACAAGACTGTCAATAATATATATAACTGGAGTACCCAAATGAGAGGAGAGAGAAAGAAGGAAGAGAACAGAAAAATGTATTTGAAGAAATAGTAGTTGAACATTTTCCAAACTTAATGAAAGCCATAAACTCACAGACCCAAGCAGTTTAAATAACCTCAAGCACAAGAAATATGAAGAGACTGAGTGCATCATAATCAAATCAATTAAAGTCAATATTTGTTTGTTTTTTTGAGGTGGAGTGTCACCTGGGCTGGAGTGCAGTGACATTCTCACAGCCACTGCAGCCTCGACCTGCTGGGCTTAGATGGTTCTTCCACCTCAGCCTTCCAAGTAACTGAAACTACCAGTGCGAGCTACCATGCCCAGCTTATTTTTTTATTTATTGTAGAGATAAGGTCTCACCTTATCAGCCAAGTTGCCCAGGCTGGTCTCGAACCTGAGCTCAAGCAATCCTCTTGCCTCTGTCTCCCAAAGTGCTGGAATTACAGGCTTGAACCACCGTGCCAGGCCAATTAAAGTCATAATTAAAGAGAAAATCTTCAAAGCAACCAGAGGAAAAAAAGACAAGTTCCATACGAGATAAGGAAGATAGCAGATTTCTCACCAGCAGCAATGTCAGTGAGAAGACAAGGAAACATCCTTAAAGCACTAGAGAAATGGGTGGACCTGTTGGACTCAATCATATATTAAATTTATTTTAGTTTGATATTTAGCAGGCAAAACCTGACCTTAAAGGAAACCTCTAAGCTACCAATTACACTTGGGACAGTTGTAAAACTATCTGTAAATAAAACTCCTTTTGAGCCCAGTTGAAGACTTGGGCTAATCTGGAAACTGACAATCACCTGAGCAGTCACACCAGAGAGAAATTCTAATATAAAAACTTAGTTTAATTGACACAGCATGAGCAGGGCTATGGTCACCTAGGGCATTCCACCTCAGAATTCTGTTCTTCCAAACCTAGAGATGAACAAGTATTCATAAGACCTGAGTCAAAGTTTCTAATACCACATTCAGGGGCCACAGAATGAAGGGACTAGTGTGACTTAAGAGAAGAGTCCCAAAGGTGCACTTCAAATCCTAACACTACTTTTGTGGAAGTAGTTAGAACTTGCTGGCCCCGTTAGTAATTGCAATGACTTTGATCCTTCCTTGTTGCATAATTAATTCCTTTCAATGGAGAATGTTGTTGTAAGCACTTGATGCTGTAAATCAGGTCTGACATCTTTTGGGTTTTTTTTTTTTTGTCAATTAAACATTTAAAAAATCTCCAACTGTGGGCCAAAAACTAGAACAAAAGTGAGATTAAAAGATTAATATGACGGTGTTTCTTCCCTTACAATATAATGCACATGTGAACAAAAAGTTTTAAAAACCGATTACAGATAAATATAGGAGTGTGTACCTGTCCATGAGGTCACCTTTACAAGGGTGATGTAGTGGTGAGGAGACACATTTTCAGCACCAATTGGTAAAACCATAGGGCTAGGATTCAGTGAGTTGACATTCATTTTAATTCACTCGCATGGACTATTATTTAGGGGAATGCTAATTGTGATTAAAAAGGGATCCCCTGAATATGCAAATGCTCAAAGGTAGAAGTTATTTTCTCCTGATGTCGCAATAAATTAAGAGCAGATATTTAAAGAAAGTAGTTCCCCTCCATGAATTGATTCAACCAGGCTGACAGCTGTTCTGCCATCTTCTACGTGTAGCTTTATAACTACCCTTGTCATCACCATTCACCACCAGGTAGCTAAAACAAGAGCAAAATGAAACAAACAAACAAAAAACCCCGCAAGTCCATGACAAGAAATGTTCTCTTATAAAAGTCAAAATCACACCTGTATGTTCCTTCTCATAACTTGGACTAGCTGCTAGCCCCTAGTAAACAAATGTCTTCATAAACTCATACCCTACCAATAATGAACAATAATTTGCAGTAAGATCATCTAAATCCAGACACAAGAAAAAGAAAATTCTCTCTTCCAATGGAACAGAGATTTGCTAGTATATTTAATTTGTGTCACAAAATAAAACAATTGATATCTTAGTAAAAATATAATTATACCAGAATTAGCTTACGACCTGTGGCTTCAATGAAAACTGCTTTATACTTATAAAACTGATAGGACTTATCAGCATGGTCTCTCTAGATTGTGTCCCAAAAACAAACTTCAGATTTCCCCCATCCCATCACCAAAAGAAAGAAATTGCTTACCAACCCCCCAAAATGGCATGTTTTCTAGCTCCAAAAGAAAAATATGAAATCCAGCCCCCCCATAAGGTACCATTTTTTCAAAGAATGAGATATATCAAATGAAAAGTTTTGTGATTTGGTGTCTAGTCACTTAGAACAATAATCAACTGAATTACTTTTTTATCTTACATTGGATAAAACATATCACTGAATCTTTTATGTCTGCAAGTTTAATGGCTCAGACCCTGCACCTTTTAATCACTGTTCTTGTCATTTAAAAAGCAAGAGAGTTAGGAGTGTCATTTTAAAACTCCATTGTAGTTATTTTCTCCTTCTCGGTGATGTGTTCATACAACACTGTTACCAAGAAACATACAGAGGCCTCATAATAAGATCTGGGCAGCCTGAGTCTTGTACCATGCAATGCCTATCATCTACATCATATTTAGTCCCCCAAAAGTCATTTCTAAATGACAGATGTGCACAGTGATGGTATCTCTAATGTTGAATCACATTCACAATAAAAAAAGAAACTTTCTGAGAAAGGTTCATATTTAAAGAGATTTTGTAAAATAGAAAATCACTGCTCCTTGAGATAGCTTAAGAGTTGAGGGGATAAGTATACTTGTTGTTTCTTCCTCTGGGTCACTTTTACTTGAGCTTTACCTTCTTTGTTCTTACCACAAAAGCACATCTGAATATTTTTCCCCCCAAGAACTTCTCTTGCTTGGACGTTAATATTTTCAGTATTGCATGAACAAGTATGATAAAAGTCAGTTTTTGTATTAACCTGACTTACATTTTTTAAATGCAGACAAACAGGAAAAAAAAAAAAACAACACACATGCAAGAGATGCCAGTACCTCAAACAAAAATATATTTATTAGATTGACTTCTTGTTTTACTAACTTAAGAGAATTCCTCACTAGTCATCTTCATTAGCGATACCTATTTTCTTTTCTTTCTTTTTTTTTTTTTTGAGTTGGAGTCTCACTCTGTTGCCCAGGCTGGAGTGCAGTGGCACTCTCACAGCCACCTCAGCTTAGGCTTGCTGGGCTCCGGAGATACTTCCACCTCAACCTTCCAAGTAGCCGGAACTACAGGCACGTGCTACCACGCTCAGCTAATTTTTGATTTACTGTAGAAACAAGGTCTCACCAAGTTGCCCGGGCTGGTCTTGAACCCACAGGCTCAGGCAATCCACCTGCCTCGGCCTCCCAAAGTGCTGGGATTTCAGGCTGAGCCACTGAGACTGGCCAGCGACACCTATTTTCAAAATAGATTTAGAAATTTTGTAAACAAAAATATGTAATTCCGTAACATAACTTTTGAATTGAAAGAGCTGACATCTGACTCCTATGTCCATTGAAGACTAACCCCATCATTTGAAGGACCTTGTGCCCACACCACTCAGTTGCTTCACAAATCCTACTGCAGCCACCAACCACAGTTATTTTCCAACTGGCACAACTTGGTAATTCAGATAATATTTCACTCTAGAGAGAATAGTGGGAGGCACACAGCAAAAGACACATGGTTTCTGAATATTTTGAGCATTCTTTTTATAGTAAATTGCTGGGGAAACAAGATGGATTAAATAAGCTTTTGGTTGGGGAGAGGGTTAGGAATGAGATGCCATGGTAAATCATATGGTGTGTAAATAAATTCTGAAGCAAATTTTAGAATCTCATGCAATCTGTACCAAATTCATTGTATTTCTCACTGGATGAGTTTGAAATTTAAGTTTGACTTTACTATATCGGAAGAAAAAGTGAGGAAATGACTAATTTGATAGTGGAAAGTCATGGGGAAATGACCATTTACATTTAACAGAAAAGCATTTAATTGTAGACTATACTTCTTAAGCTAGTACTTTTAAAGTATAGAGAATTAATCAAGAAATTCAGAATTTTAGCACTATAATGAGTTCAGCCTCTCATAAAGAGAATACCTAGTACTTTAAAGGAGAAAACTATCTTTAGTAATTTAGGAAATTATTAGGATTTCAAGAGGGAAAGCTAGTTAAATTGCAGTATTAATCTCCGTTTAGGAACATAAATCAACCTCAACAAAATCACCTCAGCATCAGCAAGGGAGACATTTTTGGAAAAATTATAACCATCAATTGTGTTTATAGCTGGGCTGGGATTTTTAAAAGTCAAACCCCTGGAAATCTACATTAGAATGAAGCAGCCTGGGTTTAAAGAATTAAAAGTTATTGACCTCACTTTGTCTCCAAACCCTCAATATATACGATTATAAACTTTGTTGGATACAAACTCATATGCAACTAACTTTATTAATTCACTTTAGGTTAATCTCTGAGCTCTCATTTTGCCTGATGCAAAGAAAAAAAAAATCATGCTCTTAATCTAGATATTTCTCGGTAAACCCAATCAAACCCAGCCATTTCCCTGTTCCTCCAGGATTAAAGCATGACACATTGTGTTTGACAGCCTTCACTCTCTCCTGCCTCTGCATATACATGTGAGGGGAGGGGGTAGGATGTCTGTTTCTCAGTCTGAAATAATCTCTATTCTAGGCTGCCTCTCATTTAGGATGTGCATGGATGTGATGGTTGGTGGTTAGACCATCTCCACTCAAAGATGTTCTCTAGGGGCCCACACCTGCATCCTTCCTTATTGAGCTCCCCAGAGATGCAGCCCCATCCTCTCCTTAACCCAGAGAGGCCCTGGCCACCCCCACCATTCTGATGTATCCCCGCCCTCCTGGCCGGGTAACCCCTCTGCAACCCTAGGTCCTTCCTTAGCTTCTCCTCCTCAGCTAATTTACACACTCCACTCATTTAAGACCACAGAGACCCCCAGGTACTTCCTCTTCCCACATGGGGCTGCTGGAACCCTCTCTATCTCTCTCTAGCCCAGCAGCTGTGGTCCCCACTGCGGGATGCTACAGGAGACTTCGCTGAGTCTTGCTCAGCCACTGCTGTAGTCCACGAGGGGCAGCAGAGCTCTGTCAAGACTCCACTTTCCCATCTTCAAAGGTGATTTCATCACCCACCACTCCATCCCCCATAAAGGGGGACTTGTCCAGGGGAATTCCAGGGACCAGGTGGCAGACTCCCATGATGCTGTTCCATCTCTTGCTTCCTCTCCAAACCACATCCTTTCTCTTCTGACGGTGGAGGCTTTGTGTTGACCCAGGAGAGGGCAAACTGTTTTCTGTGTATTCCAATCCCCTTTCAAATATATCCTGTCTTTTACCCGGATCTGTGCCCTCTAGCCCTAAACACTGAAGGTTTGCTGCTGCTTCTCTGTCCCATCCTGACAACACCTTCTTGGGCTAAATAATAGCCTGAGCTTCTGGAAGAGCCCAGAGCAAGGAGAAGGAGGACTAATACAGCACTGACTATCTCTAAACATTGACCTGTCCCATGCAAATAGAAGGAAGCCTTTCCTGACACAAGTGAGGAATTCCAATTATTCATGACTTCTTGTATCGGACCTACTAAATCTGGACAAGTTGTTTTCAAAACTTTAGATTGAGGCCGGGCTCGGTGGCTCAGACTGTTATCCCAGGACTTTGGGAGACCGAGGTGAGTGGATTGCCTGAGACCGCGGGTTCAAGACCCTTCCGGGCAACATGGCAAGACCTCGCCTCTACGATAAATCAAAAATTAGCTGAGCGTGGTAGTGCATGCCTATAGTTCCAGCTACTTGGAAGACTAAGGCGGAAGGATCGCCAGAGCCCAGCAGGTTGAGGCTGTGGTGGCCGGAAGCATGCCACTGCACTCAAGTCTGGGCAACAGAGTGAGACTCCAACTCAAAAAAAAAAAAAAAGACTCTAGATTGAAATGTCCAGTAGCTCTATTCTCAGAGCTCAGAGGGTATTTAACTAAGTATAGAGAAATGTCAAATGGGCTATTTGAAACCTAAAATAATACAATGAAAACCAAGAATAAATGGTGACTGTGTTAGGAAGTGTTATCTGGGATTATTTTGAAGGTACTTCATGCTCCTGAGGGCCTCATTGGAAAAGCACCTTCCCAGAAATTATTTAAGTCATATTTCCACCCTGTTTTCCTGAGCCAGATCTTCCTCTCTTCTCCTTCTCTCCCTTCTCCTTTTTCTCCTGTTCCTCCTCCTCCTCCCCCTCTGTCTTGTTTTCCTCTTCCTCCTCCCTCTCCTCTTCTTCCTCTTCCTCCTCCTGCTCTTTTCTCCCTCCTTCCTTCTCTTCCTTCTCCTCTTTCTTCTCCTTCTTGGAATCATTAAGCATCTTATCTTGAGCTCATAGGCCAGTCATCTCTAGGACATTCTGGTTTATGCTGATTTGTCCTTTCCCGCTGCTCTGGCATGCTTAATGCACAGTGTTCTCATTTCTGTTTACCGACAGTTAAGGTTCAGTCCAAACATCTCCACTTCAACCACTACAGGATATGGAGCATTTTTCTAGATTGCTTGTCTTTTTTTATGCTGGTGATACAGTCACTTTAGTTTCTATTAAAACTCCTGGCCACCCATACACTTTTCTAACCACCATGTGGCCAGCTGTACTCCCCAAGGCAGCTCACCCCACTTTTGGGGGAACTCTATGTGAGCCTTGCGTTTCTATGCTGAGTGCACCTGTGAAACATTCTCCATTTCTTAAATAGCCCATGCCTAGATGATACCTTTCTCTCTTTCAACCTGGATGCTGTCTTCTAACTCCCTCTCAGCTGATGATACACATGAGTTACACTTGACCTGCTCCAGTGTTGGGAGCGGATGTGATGTGGGGAACAAACGAGCACTGTCACTGTAGCAGGCCTTGAGTAAAGGCCCCAAGCGAAAGCAAGATCTCGCTTAAAGACCCCAAGCAAAGGCAAGGTCTCACTTGGTAACTCTGCACCCTAGCCAAAGGCAAGGGATGCAGCCTGCTACACAGAATAGCATCTCAGATGCCCACACATCCACCTGCACATAGTATTAATAAAGCCATAGCCAAAACAAGATAACCGCAGAGCAGGTCACCTTTAGGTAACAACAAAATTCCGTTATAGCTCCCTCACAGACCTTAAATCTCTTCCAACGTTCCTTGTGCTTGATTATAAAATAAACATGCTGAGCTAGTTTGGGACCACTTTTCCTCCATCAGAGGAAAGTGTCCCACCTGGTCCCAGCTTTTCCATATGTCTTTGTGTCTGTGTCTTTCTTAATCTCTCACTGTTCTCTCTCGGGACCCTCAAGGCAGCCGCGCGGGCTGTGGCACTCCAGGACTGGTAGGCTGCTACCTTAAAACACATCACAAGCACATACCTTTGAATGTCAAGAAAACTTGTGAAAGCTTGCAACATCTTTTGAATGAAATGTAAATAATTTCTTCTGAGTTGATGTATACTGTGGTTAATTTTGGAAGTTTTCCATACACACACAACCAGACACACTACTAAATGTTTCAAAGTAAACATTATTTTCTATTCATCAATAATATAAACATCAAATCCATTGTCTGGTTGTCCCTTTTCTCTTAGGGAGAACATATCGCTACTCATTTTCTCATATCAAAAATGTGTATCTGTACACATCATACACATTTTTGGCCCTATGTTGCCATTTTTTGTTACCCTCAAATCAGTTCCCAGAAAAGCCGAGAGACTGTCATTCTTCTCCAAACACCAAATCATCTTTCCATCCAACATGGAGAAAAGAAAGCCATACTTCTAAGAAAAACAAAGGTATATCCATTTGTTCCTAGCTCATTTCAGATATGACCAGGTTCTCCTCTGCCTGTGTTTGGAAGATGGGTGGGAGACAGAGCACGGAGGATTAGGGGAGAGGGAACACAGTGATAGTGGGCGAGGGTAAGGGAACAGTAGCATAAAGGGGTCCAGGGACACAGTGACTCCTGTAGACAGGTTGCTTAACATCTTTGTATCTGAATTTCCTCATCTGTAAAACAAAAACGCTGACCTCCCGCGGGACTGGAGAATTGGAAGAAGTCTCAAATGTATCTACCATTCGTGTGGGGCCTGGCATGAAGTGGTATTGGGGAAGAGGTCGCCTTTAGGGTTCATGCTTCAGCCTGCCTCTGTCACCAGGAATATCCCCTGCCATCTCCCAGAAGGTCCAGAATATCTCCCCAGGGTTACAATTGATTGCTGATGTTCACCTTGCAACATGTCATTGTTGACTCCACACTCTGATTTCCGTTCTCTTCCCTTTTCTAGCTTGTCTCCTTAGTTTTAGGGAAGAGCTCAAGGAAGAGTGAGCTGCATAAGCTCAAGTTTCCAGTCTTTTCCAAGCTGAGGTCTGAAGACTAACTCAGCAGGGCACAAGGAGTAGGGGAGGCAGATGTGTTCAGAGGAAATCATGTTTCAGCATGTGGGTCGAATGTATTGATGGAAGTCGGCATTTGGTACCAGGAGAAGGAGCTTCCTTCCTGGGAAAAGATGTCAATTTCAGACGCCCAAATCCCAATACGCAGTTTCCAAACTTTAATGTTTTCCCATGTCTAAGATTCCCGGAAAGTGGGGCTGTCAGATAGTTCACTGCAGCCAAGAGATGCTTTAGTGAGTTTTATCTGCCTCCCCATCCCCTCAGGCTTCCCAGAACTTAAGGCAGAGTGGGGACAAGAGAAAAGCATACAGTGTGGGTTGGTGGTCATAAGAAGCTATGTGAATGTGACTTCTAACGTAGGGTGGGATGCAGTTGCTTGTTTTTTTAATCTCATATTTCATGCAGGGCTGGGCTGAGGATGTGGCAGGCATGGCGTATGCCCTACGTTCACTGCCAGAGGGGGCTCCCTGCCTGCCACAGGTGAGAGCCAGCTCTGGGGTGCCTGCCCCAACGGGGAAAGCGGGGGGTGGAGAGGGCCCTGTGGGGGCGGGGTGGGGAAGGATTTGTCCCCAGGAGGACCCTCCCACAGAATTCACAACCTCATTTTGTAAATGTGGTTTTCTTGGATTGTAAATAAAATTGCAACAGGTTACACCCTTATATTTGTGGATTTTTATAGTTCAGTCTCTTCCTTGGGACACTATAGAAAAGCATAAAGCATATATATAATGTCTGAAAATCGTGGCCTGTATTTGGTTAGATGAATGAGAATGCTTTATCATCCTGATATTGCAAGTGCATTTTCATATGAAGCATCAGCTGTGTTCCACTAAGGCTGACAACCATCAACCAAAAGCAAATTGTATGTCTTTACTTTATAAATAAGACATTGAATTATGGTGCTGGACATAATACATTTTGATCTTAATGGTTTTTTTTAAATTTTGCAATTTGCACTCTTGATGCTCAATGCCATGCTTACGTCTCCTCACCCCTGTTTTTTCCTGACTCCCTCAGTCTTTGCTGTCCAGCAAACGACTCGTTGACAGCATGCTCAACAACTCATCTGGAAACCCCAACTCCAAATTCTAAGCGCTCTCAAAAAAACACCTATAGGCAACCCATTCTCATTTTCTGCCTTTCCAGAGTTCTTAAATTTTCTTTTCATGTCAATGACCAGCTCTACCTGCCCCAAACCTCCATACCTGAAAGCATCAAGTATACCCATCACCCAGATGGTTTTCAGACTCAAGTGTCAAAAAAACACCGTCACAAGAGAAACCAAGTGTGGTTCGGTGATTACCCCTAAAACCTTTATCAGATGTGGAAGGCAAAAAAAATAAAGTTATGTCTAACACGTTCAACCTATTCTGCAACTAGGTCTTGACAATGCAACCTTTTTGGCTCCTGTAAACAGCTGTCTGAAAATGCAAGCATACTATTTGTGTATAGAGTTTTTTCCCTTTGTTTCTAATGCCTTTCCCTTCCCTCTTTCTGCAGTGGTCAGTGTATATCCGAGCCGCTGTCCGAAAAGAGAAAGGCCTGCCCATCCTCGTGGAACTGCTCCGAATAGACAATGACCGCGTGGTGTGCGCGGTGGCCACAGCACTGCGGAACATGGCCTTGGACGTCAGAAATAAGGAACTCATCGGTACGTTCTCCCCGAGTCACAGCATCTCAGGTGTTGAATGACAGTATCTTCTCTCGGGTTCATGTGGTTGAATCCATATGCACAGCATATGCTTATGCAGAAACACTGCATTTATTAGAGATCTTGCTTATTCCCGCTCTCCTTCTAGTTTAAATCCAATGCACTGATGTCTCTTAGAGAATTTAGAGGAAAATGCAATGTTTGCTGACATTTTGAATCCTTGCAAATTAAAAAAGACCCCAATGCTCAGCACTGATACCGCCGCTCTAGTCCTCTGAATCTCTGTCTGGTTGTTTGTTTGCTTCTCGTGTGGGTGAATTGAGGAATTCTGATAGGAGACACATTGCATTTCCATTTTCTCTTTACTTTGAATTTATTTGGGATGAGACCATATTGGCTCTTTAAACCTATTTTTAAAATATATAATCTCTCTTTAATTTGGTGTTCAAGAAATGCAGAGGCTCTTTTATTAACAAACCATTAAAGGGATAATACATTCACCTGTCGAGTCAACAAACATTTATTTATGCCTTACTTTGTTCCAGGTGTGTCCTAGGCCCAGAGATTATATCATGAGCAAAACAGGCAGAAACCCCACCCTTGTGGGATTTACATTCAAGAGAGGGGAGACATACAATAAGCAAAATAAACCAATGAATCACATGGTTTGGTACAAAGTTTTATGGAGGCAAAAAATGCAGCTGGGGAAAGGGACCCATAATTAGTGAGGCTGCAGTTGAGGTGAAATTCACATAACGTAAGATTGACCATCTTAGTCTTCCATTTTAGTATATTCACCATGTCGAACAGCTATATCAAGTTCCAAAACATTTTTATCACCCCAGAGGCAAACCCTACACCCATAACAGTCACTTTCCATCCTCCTCCCCCAGGCCCTGGCAGCCACTAGTCTGCTGTCTGTCTGCAGAGTTCCCCATTCTAAACATTCCATATAAATAGAATCATATCATATATGACCTTTTGTCTGATGTTTATCACTGAGCATTAGGGTGCAATTTTATTTTATTATTTTGTATTGTAAACTGCTAAGTTATAGTTTTATGTATTTTTTATAGGACACAAAGTGAAGTTAAGCTATACAGGATGAAATTTGAAATCCCAAGTGCTCCAATATGATGCTCCAGTGAGCTTTTCCAATTTCGGATCTTCAGAGTAGGGATGCTGAACCCAAATGTATTCTGCAAATATTCCAAAGTCTCCAAAAATCCCAAATCCAAAACAACTTGTGGTCCCAAGAGTTTTGAATAAGGGATACTCAACCTGTATGTATACAATGTGGAATGCTTAAATCAAGCTAATTCACACGTCCATCCCTTCAAATACTTAATCATTTTTTTGTGGTGAAAACATTTGAAAGTTTATTTTTTAAGTAATTTTGGTATATAAAAGATATTATTATTAGCTATAGTCACTGTGCTATGCAATAAATCTCAAAAAATGTATTTCTCCTGTCTAACTAAAACTTTGTACCTTTTACCAGCATTTCTTATTTCTCCCACCCCCAGTCTTGGATAACCAACATGCTGCTCTCTGCTTCTGTGAGCTCATTTGTTTTATTCTACTTGTAAGTGAGACCATTTAGTATTTGTCATTCTGTTCCTGTCTTACTTCACTTATCATGACGTCTTCCAGGCTCATCCATGTTGTTGCAAGTGATGGAACTTCCTTCTCTTTTAAGTCTTACTAGTATTTCATTGTTTATATATACCACATTTTCTTTATCCATTTATCCATTTTTGGACATTTAGTTTGCTTCCATAACTTGACTACTGTAAATAATACTACTCTGAACATGGATGTGTAGATACCACTTTGACATATTGATTTTGGTTCCTTTGGGTATATACCCAGAAGTGGGATTGATAGATTGTGTGGCAATTCTATTTTTAGGGTTTTTTTGTGGAAACTGTATACAGTTTTTCTAATCTGTAGAGTATTGGCAGTACTAATTTACATTCCCGCCAACAGTGTGCGGGGGTTCCTTTTTCTCCACATCCTCGACAACACTTGTTATCTTTTGTCTTTTTGATATTAGTCATTCTGAGAGGTATGAGGTAGTATTGCATTGTGGTTTTAATTTGCACTTTCTTAAAGATTAGTGATGTTTAGCATTTTTTTATGTATCTATTGATCATTTTTATTCTTCTTTTGAGAAATGGCTAGTCATATATTTTATCCATTTTTAAATTGGGTTATTTGTCTTCTTGCTTTGATTTGTTTTAATTCCTTATATATTTTGGATAAAAACTCCTTCTCAGATTTATGACTTGCAAATGTTTTCTCCCAATCTGTAGATTGTCTCTCCACTCTGTTCACTGCTTCCCTCTCTGTGCAGAAACTTTTTAATTTCATTAAATTTCATTTGTCTACTTTTTCTTTTATTGCCTGACCTTTTGAAGTCAGATCCAAAGTATAATTACCCAAACCAACATTGTATAGCTGTTTTCCTAGGTTTTCTTCTGGTAGTTTTAGAGTTTCCAATCTTATTTTAAATCTTTAATCCACTTTGAGTTTATTTTTGTATACAGCAGAAGATAAGGGTCCAGTTTCATCCTTCTGTATGTGAATATTCAGTTTAGGGTTACAATTTTAAATGGAAGGTCAAGATAGGAGTAGTTGGGAAATAGCACTTGAGTCTTAAAGGAGATGAGAGAGAGGGTCATGCAGATATCTGAGAGGAAAAGAATGCAGGTTGATGGAGAAACCTTTGCAGGTGGCCCCTGGAGAGAGATCTGGGAGCTGGGAGCAGGCCAGGGGCTCCAGGCCTTCAGGGAACCTCATGTGCTTGGCAGGGTGAGTGGTGGGAGCCCCCGTTAGAAGGGCCTTCTGGTACCTCCCTCTGTAGGAGAGAAGGTGTCCAGGACAAAGCTGATTGGTATCCTGGAGAATGCTGAGCCTACAGAACCTCCCAGGGGATGGCATAGTCTCCAGAGGCCACTGTCCTGACTGGTAGGCATCTGGTACTGAGATGATTTCTGTAGGATCCCTAATCCGGTTACAGCATGCACTCTGGCAGCTTGACTGCAGGTAACAGGTGTCAGTGGGCGGCATCTTGAGGCCGAGCTGCAGGGAGCTGGACCAGCTGCCATGGCAAAGGTGCAGGTTATCTGGGGAACTGGGAGAAATCAGGTAACAATAGACAAAGGGCCAAGACTCCATTCTTGAGGCAGTTGGAAAGCTAGGCATGGGTCCAAATTTCAGATGCAAATTTTTCATAGATATGTGAATCTACTTACTCTACCCAAATTCCTGAACATGGTACACTATGATCTTTGTGATCTGGGAAGTAGCCTTTTTTTCCAAAAACCATCATAGACTCCAATAAAAAAAACAAAATATTTTTACTTATTTATTCACAGCAAAAAAAACATATTTGCATTTATTTATTCATAGCAAAACCATGAATCTGTATCTAATAAAACTGTGTCTAATAAATGCAATTATTTGCAATACATTAGAAGGCAGGAAGTAAACTTGCAATTTGCTATTTATACTTAGTTTGAGTTTAATTTAAATGTTACTTGTAAATTTGTACATTTAAACTATGTTGTTGGCTTAAAAGATCAAGGTCCCCTTTCCATATGCTTTTTTTTCCTTGCACAGTCATTTCAGGCAGGACAGCACTAGGACTTCCAATAAAATCCTATTTTTCCTCTACAAGTTGGAGGAAAAATCAATAGCTAATCAGTCTACTGCCTGGGTACTAACTACCAGGTATTGTGTGTTTTATTTCTTTTGGTGGATTAAAATATAACAAAATAGTGAATTATTGATTGGTTTTCTAGCTCCTAGGCATCTCTTCTTTCTCAAAAGCCAGTTATCTAGTCTCTCCCTGAGACAGGAACATTTGCACTTCCATACTGCCCATGTTAAGTTAAGCCTTTACTATCAAATGTCACCAGACAAGAAATGGAGCCTATCACTGAAAAGTAGAAGTGATGATATCCAAGTCACAGGCTTTATGAAATCAATACTTTTTTTCTTGACTGAGAGGAGCAGAATTTAACAAAAGCAACATTAGATTCTATTTAGGAGAAAGGAAGTGTGACTTTGGCTCACTCCTTTACTTTAAATGTATCAGAGTAGTGTTTTTTCTAGGAAAATGCTATATAGAACTTTGTACATTGAAAAGAAAGCTGCAGTGACTCGGAACCAAGAACAAGAACACTAAATTAATCTTGGCCATCTTCTCCTTTCCATTACCTCTCACTGAAAGCTTTGGTGACATCATATTGTAGGTTTTAAACATCATCTACATTCTGTTGACTCTCAAATAAATATCTCCAGCATGAAACCCAGATCCCATGTCTAGGTGTCTGCCCAGTCTCTCCACTGAGTGTCTAATAAGCACCTCAAATACAGAGTGTCCAAAACTGAGGTCCTCCCCACACTTGATCCCTTCACAGTCTTCCCACCGCCCCAGTAACAAGTGTCCATTTGCCCCTGTAGGACAGACACTTTGGTAGCTTTTTTGACTCCTAGCCAATCTATCTTATGTCCAGTATCTCAATTCATCTGGTCTTCCTTCTGAATTTTCCAAGAATATGACACATCTCATCATCTTCATTGCTCTCTCCCTGGTCCAGATCTCCCATCATCTCCCCACTGACTTATTCCCAAGGCCCCCTACCTCGTCTCCCTGCTGCTGCCTTCACCCACATGACCTGCTGGCCCAGCAGCAGCAGAAGGGTCCCGTGAAAACCTTAGTCAGAGCATGTCATTTCTCTATCCAAAACCTTCCTCATCTCAGCGTAAAATGAAGGCAGATATGGCTTCGTTGGGTCCAGATCCCTGTTATCTTTCCAATGTCACCTATTCCTCTCAGCATCAAGAAACTTGCTGTGGCCACTGGTTCACGTGTTTCCTTTATCTCACACACACGAGCCGCAATCTTGCTTTGGGGCCTTTGCATTTACAGCACCCGCTGCCTGAATCCCCTCATTCCTCCACATGTCCACACAGCTCAGTCTTCATCTCACTCACGTCTTTGCCCAAATGTTACTTTCCCAAGAGAAGCTTCTCTGGCCACCACATTTATATTTTTACCTTCAACTCTTTTCCCTGCTTAATTTTCTCCACAGCACTTGCTTATTGATCTTGTTTCTTGTTCGTCTCCCCTCTGGACCATAAGCCTGTTATGAGCAGGGAGTCCTGTCTTGTTTGTTGCTGTGGCTCGTGTACCTAGGACAGCACCTGATCCAGAGTAGGGACTTCATAAATACTTGCTGAACTACATTTCTCCTGTCTGATCATCACCTCAAAATAAACTTGAATTCAGCAAAGCATTAAGGAAGCAAGTTAAATAAAACATTAACGAAGGAAAAGGATTTTCCAATAAGAAATCATCAAAAAGCCCTTTTGTTTTCTCCCTCCAATGTACTAGATACACGCAGACACACAGACTTTTAGAAGGAATTCAGTCCTTTTCATGATCGTTTCTGAGGCTTCGGTTAAGATTACAATTCTCGCCTGGCACGGTGGCTCACACCTGTAATCCCAGTACTTTGGGAGGTGGGGGAGAGAGGATTGCCTGAGTCCAGATGTTCAAGACCAGCCTCGGCAACGTGGTGAGACCTCATCTCTACGATATATAAGAAAATTAGCTGGGCATGGTAGTACGCGCCTGTAGTTCTGGCTACTTGGAAGGCTGAGACAGAAGGATCGCCTGAGCCCAGCAGGTTGAGGCTGTGGTGGCCGTGAGCGTGCCACTGCACTCCAGCCTGGGCAACAGAGTGAGACTCCAACTCAAAAAAATAAATAAATAAATAAAAAGATTACAATTCTCCTAAGATCATTCTTTTAGTTAGGGGAGAGAGTGGGTAGGCTATCACAATTGCAGTTAAAGAATGGTTCATCTTCCTTACACTCTATTATCAGGAAAACCCCAAAGACGCTATTGAACAATAATCATCCCGCCCATTAGATCTAATAAGAATCACAGAGCAGCAATAGCAGAATGTAACATACTCTGCTTCTCCCTCATCTTCCCGTTTGGGCTGTTTCAATGGTTATGTGCACGTCTCTGGGCGCCAGCGATAAGCATGCTACAGATAGAATGCTCTGTGTTTTTTGTAAAGACATGGAGGAGTCACTGAGATTAGCACACATCCATAGATTTATTTGCAACCTTCAAAAAAAAATGTGAATCAGCCTTCTAAGTAGGGAAAGTTTTTTTTGGTTTGTTTGTTTTTTAAGGGATGGTAATAATTAACTTCGGTGATTCAGAACAAACAATACAGTATCGCTTCATCAGATTTGCAAAACGCCACCCATTTCAGCACATGGACAGTTCCTCATGAAGCCGGCAGACATTTATTTTAGGGAAATCCCCACCCTCTCTGCCAACAAGCAAATAAACCAACCCAACAAAACTAAACAAAGCAAATGTGAACTTGAACTTACCACCTGCCACCACCATTCAGAGTCCAGCACATGGTGGTCTTTTTTCCATTGTGTAATTTTTTTTTAGCTTTTCATTTTTTTTATTTTGAAGATGTAGAGAACAATACAGGGTTAGGTATACAGATGTTGATTTTGTAGGTAACCTACTTGATGAGATGTGCCCCCCTCCCCTGGCAGTTTCCCACTACTGCCAATTCTGCTTCCCCGCCTCCCTCCCGGCAATTTCCCGCTGCTGCCAATCCTTTTCTTATATTACTACGATAATTGTTCAAGGTTCGCTTAGGAGTGAGAACATGTGATACTCAGTTCTTTGTTTCGGTGAAAGATCACTCCATTGTGTAATTTTATCTTTGCATTCATTGTCTTTTACTTTTTTCACAAGTGCATTGCATCTCCACCAAATGAAATAATAAGCAGCGATCAGATGAGGCATATATTTTGATGTCTGACAGTGCCTAGCACTTTGCTAGCCCATAACAGGCCCTCAGTACATAGTTGATGAAATAATCAACTGACAGCTGAATAACACAGGTTATTTATTCTGAAGAACAGATCTGGAAGAGGTTTGGGGAATCCCAAACAGAAAGATGAAGAAGAGGTATATCTATTTGACTTCTTTCCCCGGTGTCCAGGGAACCGAAGAAAGAAAGACAGCTTAGATGCTCTTCCAATCCAGGACTTTAACCAGACTCATCCCGCTGCCACTGTGGAAGAGGTTTGAGGTGGGGCAGGAAATAGTAATGCTTTCTGTATGCGATTCAGCCATTGCCAAAGGTTGTGTTGGCAGGGTCACCACGTCCCTGCAGGTATTGGCAGAACTCACAGTTCTCCGTCCCTCTGCTGCCTTAGGTAGTGGCTGCTTGCCACAGTTTCCTGTGGGTCAGGCAGGGCGGGGATGCTGTGAGCATCCTCTGGGTTCCATGCACCCCTCCTGAGGCTGAAGGCAAGGCCCTGTCAGCACCTCATGAGCTTGGCCCTGGCCCCATTTGCCATTGTCCTTTGGCCTCATCCTTCCGTGCTGTGCAGGGCTCTTTCTTGCACTCTGTTCCCATTCAGTGGTTAGTTCGCCACATTCAAAACAACCTATAAGAACCTTCCTGGACGAATGCCCCCATGCATTCATATTTGATGACTCATTCTTTGCATTTGGCTGACTTTCCTGTTGTTTTATCAGCTAGCTGGGCTTTTGACCTAGCAATGCCCTCTCTCCCTGCTCCAACCTCGAAAGGAGCAGGAGACAGAATCTGACTTTCTCTGGGGTCAGGATGGGGCCATTTCCCACAGGAATCTGCTCCTTCCCAAGCCCAGGTATCCACCAGGAGAGGCAGAAGAGAAGGGGCCCAGGGCTTGTGTGTATATTCCAGCAACACATCGCTTGTCCTTCCACATGCCAAGGAAATCGTGAACACAAGAAGGGTAGTGTCTCACCTGGGAGTTCACTACTTTTAAATGGTAAATTCACTGCTGTTCCGCTCTCCGGGGGTGTCTTCAGATCATCCCTTGCATTCATTCAGAAGTTAAGGCTATGGGGCAGGGGGCAGCAGTTCTTCCTGTCTTTCTTTCCTTGCCTCAACCTGTTTTTTGTTTGTTTAAAGATGTGGGGTACAATTCGGGATTGGGTATACAAGTGGACATCGTGCAGGTAAAGTTTGGGCCTCTCCTGGGTCCCCACTTCACCCGATTTGAGATCAGGTACCCTTATTGATACTGTGTCCCCCACCCCTACTCCCTGTCAATCTCTGGCTACTGCCAATCCCTTTCTTATAGTATTATGGTAAATGCTCAGGGTCCACTTATGAGTGAGAACATGTGGTACTTTGTTGTTTGTTTCTGTGATAGGTCACTGTCTATGATAGACTCTGAATCCATCCAAGTTTCTGCAAAGTCCATATGTTTGTCCTTCCTTATGGCTGCGTAATATTCCACTGTGTATATGTACCACATGTTTTTAATCCAGTCCAGTTTCAGTGGGCAGCATGGTTGGTTCCATGTTTTTGCTATTGTGAATAGTGCTGGGATAAACATGCATGTGCAGGAATCTTTTTTGCCAAATGATTTTAATTCCTCTGGGTATATTCCCAGTAGGAGGATTGCTGGGTCATATGGAAGGTTAATTTCTAGTTCTTTTAGGAATCGCCACACTGCTTTCCATAGAGGCTGAACTAATTTTCATTCCCACCAGCAGATTAGAAGCGTTCTCTATTCTCTGCATCCTTGCCAGCATCTGTTGTCTTGACCTGTTTTAAATATTCAGATAAAATATTTTATCTGCCCACTCTAAAGACCATTTATGGGCAAAGATTGCTGTTGACATTTAAAGGACAACATAAAAATGCCTGTCTTGGAGTGAAAATAAAAACTGAATAAAGAAAATGGTAATGCTGTCCACAGAATTAGCCTCCCCTTCCTTCACTCCAGGTCTCTGTATGGTGAGAGTTGTATTTTCCTTTGGAAAGCTAGGGTGGGGGATGGGAGAAGAGGGAACATCTTTGTTATGTCAATACTGTCCTGTATGTCCCATAACTTTGTAAACATTCTCTTTTTAAAAACAATTTTATTTATTTGTTTGTTTGTTTGTTTTGAGTCGGGGTCTCACTCCGTCACCCAGGCTGGAGTGCAGTGACAAGATCACAGCTCACTGCAGCCTTGATCTCCTGGGCTCAGGTGATCCATCTGCCTTGGCCTCCCAAGTAGCTGGAGCTAAAGGTGCATGCCACTCTGCCCGGCTAATTTATTTTTTGTAGAGATGAGGTCTCACTGTATTGCCCAGGCTGGTCTCGAACTCCTCAGCTCAGGTGATCCTCCCACCTCAGCCTCCCAAAGTGCTGGGATTATAGATGTGAGCCACTGCATCTGGCCAACATTCCCTTGCAATCTTGCAGCTGAATTTTTGAGAAGTGTATCCATGAAATTCTAGACCTGGAAATATAGCCCTTCATCTAAACTTTTGAGAAACATGTTTAACCAAACTCTTAATGATGAGAGCACGTTCTCTGGGGAATAAATAGATATTTACAGTGATGTCTCTACTTTCATGAAGAGTCATTCGGAAGGCTCCTCAAGAGATCATTCCTCAAAATTTGGATAAATTCTGCAGCCTAGAATTGAGACACATCCTAGTCATCATCCTCTCTGTGCTCAGAATATCACTCGTGCAGTGTCTCTAAGCAAAACTGGGAGAGAGAGGGTTCTAAAATCTCATAGACATCTGTCAGCTAAAATAGATATGTGTGTGTGTTTTATTGTTTTCATGTCTTGTGCCTGTAGCAAAACTCTCTGGGATACAGGCAACTTCATTCTGGGCAGCAGACCTCTTGGCATGGCATCATGGGCACCTTCTTACCCAAGCTCTTAACTCTGATGCATCCCATCTGTAGGGAAGGACTGAGGCTCTGGAAACCTCCTTAGTGCTACCCAGGGAGGCGCTGTGCTATTTTTACTCCTGACGATGTTAAGCTTCACTTTATCAAGTAGAAATGAGAAGATTTTAAAGTCAGTCCTCTTCTTTTCAAAACATGTTCTTCAGACCTGGGCAGATGTTGTTTTAATTAAAACACATGCAATTTCAATTAGTATTTTAAAAGAAGCCTGATTTCCCAGACAAGGTGATTTATTGGAATATTCTCTGCAAGCTCATTTTAAGCCTTGATTGCACAAGCCAAGTTTTGGGCAGAAGGAAAGCTCCAGACATTGGTAGAAACTTTGTGTCTTCAGATTAGAAGCCTGCGTTAGAGCACTCGGCTCCTAAACCCCAGAACCTAATCTCATGGATGCTGCCTCCCTTTTCGGTGAAGCCATGGGTTCCTTGTTAATTAACTTCAGACACCTGTTGGGGGATTTTGCCAGCTGGGTCTGGCAGATAAGAATTCCTTGGAAGGGAAGTTGTAAATAAATTGAAGAGCCGATCATTATTTTATTAAGTAAGAATTAATGATTTGTCTCTTGGAAATATTTCATGTGGGGAAAAGGCAAAATTGAGAAATACCAAATTGATACAAATTCAGAACCTCTACCTGAATACCTCAAAGGAGAGAGAGAGAGAGAGAGAGAGAGAGTGTGTGAGAGAGAGAGAGAAACTTACCTTACTTAATTTTGACTGTTTAGGTATTCCTTGTATGCCTGGCCAAGCAATTTCAGGAGAAAACCATTAGAAAGAAGATGCATGAGAAATGAAATAGCTCTTCTCAACTGTCTCAACCAAATATTGGGAATCTAAAAATAGAAAAAAAGGATTTTAACTGGATAATGTTTTTAAATTGTGTTCTCTTCTAAGAGTGAACTGCCATCTTCCCCCAGCCCCCCAAAAGACTTAATCATATGAAAAGAAATTGCTATTTTTACTTCCTAATACTAAAACTAATGGATTAAAAAGGAGTTTAAAAGTGTAAAGATGAATACTCTTTTAGCCTTTCTGGCATATGTTTGATTATGTGTATTGTGTTAGATATCAAAGAATTACGGAACTGGCAAGGACAGCTGTAACAGGGGGTTCAGCTAAAAGGAAGGGTGAGGCTGGTGTCATAAATCGACTGGCCAGTGATTCTGCCCTGGGGGCATGTAGGCAGGGAGAGGAAGAGGAGGAAGACCTGGCAGAGAACCCAGGAGGAAGGCAAGCCCCCAGGCATAGGCCAGGGAGTCAGGGAGGAGACAGAAGCTTGGAGATGGAGTCCCCGCAGCAAGGCCAGGCTGGGTGCCGGTCCTGACCAGGCACAAGCTACAAGGGCAGATTTCGCTCCTAAACTGAATGTCTTGACAAGTAAAAGCTCATTTCACTCATCTCGCCAGACTGCAGTCAAAGGGACACTGAGTAAGAGGAGAGGCAAAGAACCAAGTAACTCCCCACAGCTCCTCATCAAAGTGTCCTGAAAGTTCTGTCAAGAAAATTAGTTGAAACTTAAACATTTCTTCTCTTTTTTTTTTTAATTAAAAAATGTGGTTTATTGCTCTCAAGGCTCTGCAAGCTATACATGAAGCGTGGCAGTGGCATTTGCTTCTGGTGAGGGTTCAGGTTGTTCCTCTTCATAGTGGAAGGCGAAGGGGAGCCAGTCTGTACAGAGATCACATGGGGTGGGAGGGGATGGTGGAGGTACCATACTCTGTTTAACAAGGAGGTCTCTTGGGAGCTAACAGAGCAAGAACTACGCAGGATGACACCAAGCCATTTATGAGGAATCTGCTCCATGACCGGAAAACCTCCCGTGAAGCCCCCCTTCCAACATTGGGCAAAAGACATGAATAGACACTTCCCAAAAGAAGATATACGGGCAGCCAACAGACACATGAAAAAGTGCTCAGCCTCACTCATCATCAGAGAAATGCAAATCAAAATCACGTTGAGGTATCACCTAACCCCAGTAAGAATGGCCATCATTAATAAAACAAACAACAGATGCTAACAAAGATGCGGAGAAAAAGGAACACTTCTACACTGCTCGTGGGAATGCAAACTAGTGCAGCCTCTTTGGAAGACAGTGTGGCGATTTCTGAAAGAACTCGAAATTGACCTTTCATATGACCCAACAATCCCCCTATTTGGAATATACCCGGAGGAACGCAAATCATACCTGCACATGCATGTTTGTTGCAGCTCTACTCACACTAGCGAAAACATGGAACCAACCATGCTGCCCATCAAAGCTGGACTGGATAAAAAAAAATGTGGCACATATGCACAATGGAATATTACACAGCCATAAAGAAGGACAAACATATGGACTTTAAAGCAACTTGGATAGATTTAGAGTCTAGCATTGCTTCTCTTATAACCAGAAAGTTCATGAAAAGTTATTGTCTGTCAGAAACTCTTATTTAAAATGAAATTTTCCCACTCATTTCTGTGTATTCTGTCTTGAAGCAACGTCAGATAAAATGAGTGGCTTTGGAGAGTACAGTGACAAAGAGCAATGACTTGTTTCCTGAAGCATGTAGTATTTTCAAATCCCAAACTATACCATCCTTATCATCTGAAGTGGGCAATTGAACTTGAGACAGCACAGCCAGGCTTATGCTGATGTACGTTCATGTGCAATGTGCTGCTTTTCATTAGAACTCACTAATGTTGCAACATCAACATTAGACGTTCAAGGTTCAAGATAGATCAGAAGAGCCAAGTTCCCGTGGTCCTCACCTTGAGACTCGAACAGTTTAATTTACTTGTCAGAAAGGAGAGTTATAGCCATGAAATTGAAAGTGGAGACATTAAATTTTTTTTTTTTTTTGAGTTAGAGTCTCACTCTGTCACCCAGACTGGAGTGCAGTGGCCGCTCCCGGCCACCGCAGCCTCGACCTGCTGGGCTCCGGCAATCCTTCCGCCGCAGCCTTCCAAGTAGCTGGAACTACAGGCATGCACGACCACGCCCGGCTAGTTTTTAGATTTATTGTAGAGATGAGGTCTTGCCAAGTTGCCCAGGCGGGTCTTGAACCTGCGGGCTCAGGCAATCCACTCACCTCAGCCTCCCAAAGTGCTGGGATTACAGGCTGAGCCACCGAGCCCAGCTTATATATTTTTTTTTACTTTTAAATTTTTCATTTTAAAATTGTGGGATACAATTCAGGGTTAGTTATACAAATATTCACTGTGCAGGTACCCTTGTCGATGAGCTATGCCCACCCTTCCCAAGGCAGATTCCCACTGTTTCCAATCCCACCTCCATGCCCCCCCCCCACAGTTTCCCGCTACTGTCTATCCTTTTCTTATAGTATTACGATAGTTATTCAAGGTCCACTTATGAGTGAGAACATGTGATACTGAGATAGTAAATTTTTAATTGAATATTAACTCCACAAACAAATCCCCCTAGAGTCTACATGAGTCGGGTCCATTTTAAGAGTGATCTTATTCCACTTAAAAT